>JAMAKE010000004.1:600000-834764 GCA_023628695.1 Nectriaceae sp. PG4201
TGATAAAATATGGCAGATTCATCTCGTATATTTGCTGGGAGATCAGCGATCGCAGTTTAACCGCAAAGGAAATGAGAAGGAGAAGCCAGTAGAAAAGTGCTACGCCGCTAGGGTATCGAATTCGCGAGTGTTCGAGCCATTGGATGGCGAAGATAACAAACATTGATAGGATGGTCAGCGCAGTCGTCCATACCCGGAAATCGCCAAACCAGATCTTAGGGTAGTTGATGATCTGAATGACAAGTTGGACTACGACATCGACAATAATGATGGCTAGGAGAGTCTAGGTTCCGCGTCAGCTACCAGGGTACGGAGATTTCCCAATTGACCATCGAATACCTGTTTAATCCAGAAATGGGCGTTCTTGGCTGGTCCTGCATGCTGCTGCTTCCTCACCAAAAGCCACCATACAGCAAGAGATCCGATAACGAGTCCGAAGACTGAAACCGCTGCAATCCAGACATCGATAAAGCAAGGTGTAAAGTCATATCTATAGGGGCTGAGCGGACCCCATCCTTCTTCATTGCCGCACAAAGGTTGTTTGAACTCTCCTGCCGACGAGAGATAGCTGCTGCCCAGCTCCTGGAGAGGCCGGTAGCCGGAGAACGACCCAGTGTTGAAAAGGACCTTCTGCTCGTCGTAAGATCCCATTGTTGATGATTTGGGGGTCGGAGGAGATAGGTGTATTCGGTTCGAGATGTCACCTCATATGAGCTGAAGCGCAGGCATCCGGCGCTGGCGCGTTATCTGGTGAAGGTACTTCGCAGCTTGGTGAGATGGTTGTCGGCGCGAAATCGGACAAGAACAACGTCGGGAACTGCTCGCCGAGCTGAGGGCAATAGGATGGCGACCTAGATTGGGAGACTCAACGCGCCCCAGATCCGATTGATGGCAAAGGGTAAGAAATGAACAAAATTGTGCGACTTCCGAACAAAGTCTGGAGCAAACTTCACGAAGGACGCATCTTTGTAAGCTTTGGAACAGACCCCAGCGAAAGGCTAGTGGGGCAGCCTATGACGACCGCCTATGACGGCCTAGATTCACTATAACCGTTCGGCATTAACGGAGACTTCGGGCCCAATCTGAAAACGGCGAAGCGGGGAGCTACCCTACAGCTTGGGATCGACGGATGGGAATTAAATCCTTCCAGGCTAGCCCATTGAGAGTGCAGCCTTTCATCAACCCCCCTGCAATTGGGTAGTCCGGAAGAACATACTTCTTTGCTGATCCACTCGAGCGTATTCGTCAAGCTTCTAGGTGGGTGAAAGTAACTCGGATAGCTGTCGTTGATATGACCTTTGGAACAAGTCTCGTTTCAATCTTCGGCTTTCACAATGATCTTTTCTATGTGAGTTGCTCCTTGTTTATTTCATAGGCTTGTTTAGGCATTATTACACGTTTCTATGATAGGGTCAAAGCCCAGATATTTGTTCAAAATTCCATAGTGTTTTCACTCCCTGCTAGGTTCTAGTGGGAAACTTGCCGGGCTTTTGCTCAACTCATCTCACCCGAATGTAAATCCGAGATGTAAACCGCCTAATCTTGGCCCTTACACAATGACAATGCTTAACCCCACGATCGCCCTAGATGAACGGATAAGCATGCTTGGATCACTTGTCCAAGCTTCCCAAAAACTGGATCACTCTCTCTGCGAGCCATTTCTGGGCTTCCGGCTCATCCACCGTGTGACCAGCTCCAGGTATCAACCCAGACAACGAACTGACCAGAGGGCTTGCGTCCATGTACCTCTTGCTCAAAGCTGCTTGGTCAACACGGGGTGGCGCAAACTCGTCCTTTCCTGAATGAAGGACAAGGACTGGTTTTGTGAATCTCTTCCAGAACTTAGAGACTACTTCGTCATCTAAGTCATCAGAAAAATAATCATCGTCGCCCCTGAGGACAATTCGTTAGAACTTGGTTGCAATATTCTGGCCTTTTCGCGAGGCTGAGAGTGGATTAGGTTATACACGTACCCTTTCATTGCAAGAGACCGGAATCTATAGGCTGAAATTGGCGCATTCAGCAAGGTGGGAAGCTTGTCCATAGGTAGGATATCGTTCTCCCTACCCTCCGCAATCATCTTTTCCGCGAGGTCGAGGCTGTACTGGGGGTCTTTCATCAACAAATCGAGGGCATCCCTATCAGAGATGGGACCTTGCATAACGAAACCATCTACCGGTTCATTCTTGTGCTTAGAGTAGTCAGTGTACTCTAGGCAGTCCTAGTTTTTGTAAGACATCATGATCGTCAACCAAGAGAGGGTGGTATTCACGTACTTGACAGCCCGTGGAGTGCCCGAATAGCACAATCCTCTCCTTTCCAATGCCACGAAGATACTTAACAAGAGCGGTTATATCAGCCACATCCTTGGTTAGGCTCGACATTCCAAAGCCAATAAAAGAGCTCGTCATTCGGATCTCGAAGACTGAGTAACTTAGATCCGAACAATCCTCCAAATGCTTTGCTACACGTCGAATGTAGGGTACAGTATGAGGGCCATCTCCAAGGCCTCCGATGAAGATAATGGCATTCCGAGCGGACTTCGGCCCAATCTCATAGGCACATGAATGACGAGTTGGTGAATCGTAAGGATGGACGGTCACCGGAAAAGGACCAGGGGAAGCCATGGCTAATGATGACGATCTGACAAACTTGATTTGCCCGAGATGAAGAAATTTAGTAGGTTGGAGTAGAAAGGGGCGCCTTGTGGACAAGAGTACTGCTTTCTTTAAGCCGATATAATAAGACAGGATCATTTGCTGACGTTGGTGCTGAAAGATAGACTGGTAGAATGTCGTTCCGATATACGGCCCCGCAGGGATAATCGAGTACAGTGCGAAGTAGATTTCTCTTGTGAGTGGGGTATTTTTTCCAGCCAAAATTGGTAAATGAGCATCTACCAATACAGTATATGATAGAAAGCGCACTGTCATCCTGGCGTCTGCCTCATCCAAAATCATCCAATGATTCCTAATGAGCTCCACAATCGAACATTCATTCACCTCTCAGCAGCACAACTTGATAAATCCAAGTCCTCCGAGCCAGGATTTCTTATCAAATTTGAGAGGACTCAACAGAGTGTTTTCATTCGCATTCGCTTACGTCTTGGGCGTTCAACTTGGGCAGTTGGAACATGTGCGCATAACCGGGCAGGAAGCACTGGCTTCGACCTGCAACGAAAATCATGTCTCAAGGCCATGACAGAAACGCTTTTTTTCAGAGAGTCAGTGGGTTCAAACACATACCTCTTCATTCTCGCGTCTGACTGTCGGGTAGCTCAAACCAGGTTGCGTCAAAATCAGTCAACTAGCGATTAAAGAGTCACCTGCACCTTCATCTGCTCGAGAGCTAAGCGACCTCACCGACCAGCTCTTGACAATTCTCAACACCCAAATCCAGAGAAACCCTCTTGCTCTGGACGATAAGCTTGCTGAATATGTCTTCTTCCCATTATATCACATCTTCCGCCAGATGGACAGCTATCCGATGGCCTTGATAGAGAACTGTGTCAAGTGCCTGACGATTCTTATCGTCCATGGTTGGAAGACGAATATTTCGCCCAAACTGGTACAGCAGATTCTTAGCCTCCTGACTTTCATCATTGACGGGGTACCCGGCTCAGATGTGAAAAGGGATGTACCAGAGGAGACAGTTCTGGAGTCATTTCGTTGTCTGACATCGCTGCTTACTACAGCGGGAACTTCTGCTACTGCGGCATCTGGGCTTGCCGAATCCGACACGATTCCAGCCCTGGGACACAGCGTGACCGTAATACTAGATGGAGTCACGAATGGAGCGACCCCTATGATCCAACAGGAGGCGTTGCGTACGTTGCAAGCTGTATACACCACTCTCAAGGAGCATGCAGCCTTGGCTAGCTTCCTCCCAGGTACAATATCGTCTCTCGCGAAGGTTACATCGACACCGGCACACTACAAGAAGAATGTTCTTGCCAAGTCGCTAGACACGGTTAAGGTGGTCTTGACACGGGTGCTGGCGGATTTAAGGATGCGATCTATCCTTGCCAAGACCGAGACTCAGGAGCCAGAGGACGCCGATAACGGGAAACTTCTTTCCCCAGCCTGGCTCCGAGCCACTGCTACTCAAGTAAAGCGGGCCCTTTCACCAATGATGAAGTTGCGAACATACGACTCAATCGAGGTTAAAGGCGCCTTGAACAAGCTGTGCATAGCAATTTTGGATGAATGCCATAAAACCTTGGAAAACTGCACATCCTTCTTGGTAGAGACTGCAATGGTCCTCGAAGACAGCGGCAGCAGTCGAGTGTCTTGGACGGAAACGACTCTTCGGGACCTTGTGAGCATATATCCGGAACTTGGCGAAGCAGTCAAAACAACAACCTACAACTGGATGTCTAGTTTACCTCGGAAAATGCAAGGAGGTGATGAAGATGTCAAACAAACAGCCATCCACAATCTCTTGAAAGGACTTGAGCTACTCCGGAGCCTACACATTGAGTCCTCAATCTTGGAGGACTCACTCCCGAGCACTTTAAGGGATAGCATCGTCTCTCTGGTTCAATCACCAAAGTTTGAGTCAGCGTCGAATGCAAGCACGGATGTTCTTGTTATCGATGATGCCAACTCGACGATGGAGAGGCACAACGTGCCGTTTCAGCCAGTTCTGCTATCCTTGGAGAGTCAAAAAGGGGTACGAAATGAGTTAAAGTCACTTCTCGGTTTCCTCGGCTCAAGTTCCCAACAACAAAGTCTCGCGAGTAGCATGCTAGAGTATGCACGCGACTCCACCTCCATCAACCAAGTTACTGCATTGTGGCTTTGCTTTCAACTTGTCAAAGCAAACCAATCAGACTCCACAGACGTAGATGAATTCTTGGACCTGTCTTCTTTGGGCCTGGCTGATTCATCCGAAGACCTTGAGGCTGTGTTCAACGATCTTTACTCGACCTCAGTCCAAATTATTGACGATCATGCCGATGGAAGTGCCGTGGACTGGCGCCTAGAGGCAGTAGCCCTGGAAGTCATTGCCTATGCATCACAGAAATCAGGACGGTCGTTCCGCCCTGAGCTCATCGACGTCTTGTTTCCCATCGCGACATACCTAGGCGCTAGCAACCAAAGCCTCCGAAAGCATGCAATGGTGACGCTAAATACCATGGCGAAAGCATGTGGATATGGCAATGTGTCGGAGCTGATCATCGACAACGTTGATTACATGGTCAACTCCGTATCTTTGCGGCTAAATACGCTCGATATTTCACCAGCATCAATTAACGTCTTGAAGATGATGATTCGACTTGCGGGACCTCGACTAGTGCCATATTTGGATGACGTGATTGAATCCATATTCGCGTCCCTTGACAATTTCCACGGCTATCCTATCTTCGTGGAGAGTCTCTTTACGGTGCTGAAGGAGGTGGTTAATCAAGGGGTTCAGTCGGACATGTTATTGCTCGACTCCCAGAAAAGTTCACGCGTGGACCATCGAAAGAAGGCGGTACAAGTGGACGAGATCCAGAGCCTCCTGGATACCATCGCAAAAAGGAAGGAGAAGGCGGCAGTGGAGGAGATCGAAACCATCACGGGTCATCCCAAGAAGCCTTGGAAGGTGGAGGGCGGGGAAACTCCCGAAGATCAAGATTCTGGAACAAATCCCCAGGAACCAGAGAAGCCACCCAATACGCCCACCTACCAGTTATTACTTAGGGTGGCAGACCTGACGCAACATTACCTAACGTCGCCAACCCCAACACTGAGAAGATCCTTGTTGGAGCTACTGACGACGGCATCTGCGGCCTTGGCGCCCGATGAGGATTCATTCTTGCCGCTGGTCAACGCCATCTGGCCCGTGGTCATTGATAGGCTCCGCGACCCCGAGGCGTACATTGCCATAGAGGCTTGTCATGCACTCTCTGGGCTCTGTGCTGCAGCAGGAGACTTTCTCGCATCTCGGTTTGCGACGGAATGGAGTGACTGGCTTAAAGAGTGGTGTCGTAAGGCTAAGCGCCAAGCAGGCAGTACCCCAGTTCGAGCAAGGCCCCATGGGGAAGAGGGCCTTGAGGGTCAAGTGCTGGGTGAGGGGACCCAAATTTTGATCCCCACCCGGGGCGAAGATGGATTGGGTGGCAAACCTTCTTCTCTTATGCCGAGCAATCGATATTCCGGTAGTCTGGGACAGTTCGCGTCTCCATTCAAAATCTGGGAGGCCGTGGTCGATCTCTTGACGTCCATAGTCTCGTATGTTCGGGTGGACGATGACATGTTTGACGAGATTCTAGACTTGCTGTCGGACGTCCTTGACCAAAACAAGAAGGTACGGGACGCACTAGAGGCTATAAACGGAGATGCAGTGTGGCTTGCGCGATATGAGAGAGGAGGCGTTGAGTTGCTTTCAACGCCCCAGGCGAGCGGTGTTCAGTTCGTGAAGATGGACAGACCACGGTGAAGGTGGTCGTTTGGTTTGCCGAGAGCCAAGGTGTCATGCTTGCATGCCAAGCTGCCTTGGCGGATACGGTGTATTCGTAGACTAGTGAGGAGGGATCCGACTGTATGGGTAGAACTTCATCATGCGATATTTAGTCTCTGGCCTGATGGGGCAGAGAAGCGAGGCCATCTACAAATGAGAGGCCTGCAAAGGATGCCACAGCAGGGAGAACCGTACGAACATCACAGCTAGTGACGGGGGTCTTCATTACGAACTAAGGGTGAGCCAGGACCAGCTTGTGAGCCTTGCGAGGCTCAGAAACACCTTGACCAATCTGCAATACCGGCACAGAAGCAGTTGATGCCGGTCGGGACATGAGTTCATGAAAGCCAACAACCGGCACAGCCGGGGAAATATCATGCCAAGCCGGCCCGCTCCTCTGTTTGACGGACACTTGGAGACACCAATTCTTAAGCTTCAAGCCTCTATTTCCATTAACGTCCGACGCCAGCACGACCGATGCTGGCCTTGCCGCGAATCACCGCAGGGATAACGTCTGATCACGTCGCTTCGAGTCATGGCATGACCAATTTTCGCGGTCCGCCACCCGATAGTAGCAACCAGGACGCCGTCGCGTCTCTTGCGCACATCATCGAGCTAGTGTGATAAGGCTTACTGGGATCTTGGCCATCTCCAACAGGAACCCCTCGCTCTCTCCGTGGGTTCCACCTGAGTCTCCAACACCAGACCCTGCTCTCAGAGGGCTCCAGGAGGGCTCTGGAGGCAATGGCCCCTCAGCATACCAGGTTGGCCTGGATCACAATGGAGCTGCGGTGACAAATTCTCCAGACTCTCCCCAGAGTGTTTACGTTATGAAAACTCTTCCCCAGAGAGGATATTCAGTGGGTAGCGCTTAAGCCGCCTTTCTTGGCTATCTGGAATTGATGTGGTTGAGGGTAGTCGCGTGAGGAGGCTACGGCTTTCAAGGCCCAGTTTGACGGAGGCGTTGTGACCCGAAATCCAATCAAGGCGTCGCCGAGAAGACACCTCACTTGGGAACCAGGTCAAGTTCGAGAGGGGAACATTTGGGGGAACGATATCTTGAAGTGGTAGTAGTATCCTAGCCAACAAGACAAGACAAATAAGACAAACAAGCTCAGCTACCAAGGACCCCCGCTCGTCTGCGGGGATTTCGTACAATGTCCACCTCATCTCAAGATACGCACTGGCACTACTGTCCTCGTGAGGTGGAGTAATAAGCGGCCTAAAGGGCACGATATTTGGTGGAGCTATGATTTGGGGAACACTGAGGGCATCCAATCGGGGAAGGCTGGCGCCAATATTATCACGAGGATGGATTGTAGGCGAATGTCACAGCTGAAGTCTGGAAGCGACACTAGAAGCCTTCTAGCGCCGTTCCTTTATCTTGGCTGCGTGGAACTTTGCTTCATGCATGTGGGGGAAAAGCAGGGCTCACCCGAGGCAGACACCCCCAGGATCTGCAAACTGCGCCCCTTGGCAATCGCCCAGACGGGATTCTACATGCCAAGTGCTTGGCCCAACGTCCGCCAAGTGATATATCGCAGAATGATGCGAAAGTGCAAGTCTGGGCAGATCCGACGACCACAGATCAAGGGTATCACGGCATTCAAGCACGCTGAACCTCGGTGCTATCGCGACTCCTGTAGGGGAGGCTTCAGGGCACGGGAGGACACCAACTGGGAGGGTATCATCAGGCGACGGACCACCTTCCAGATGCAGCGCAGCTTCTTATCGTCGCCGACCTATGCGCAGAACTACTCGAAAGTCTACAGACTGGCAGGGTTCTCTCTCCACGTCGAGAAGCACAACCCCTGCAGTGAAATCTCGCCGAGAGCGAATCTGTCGTCCCACTGACGCCGCCGCTGAGCCAATCCGAGGATGTGAGCCCAGGGGGCGAAAGCCACAGTAGTAGCGCAGCCAAAGAAGAGGGTGCACTTCAAACCATCAGGCTACATCTAGTGGCAACGCCGTTGGGCCCTTGACCCGTCGACTATCTTCCACTCCGGATGGCGATCGCCTTATCTGGCCTTGGCCGGAGCATGGATGCCGCTGGTTGGTATGAGCATTGGCTTGCAGTCTTACCTGCGACCCGGGAACCGTCCTAACTGGAGGTGGTACAATCCCACCTCGCCTTCGCCCAGAGCAATTCTAGAACCCGGTCAAGTGGCTCAAAGCATTGGAGAGTTGGGGGAGCAAGAGGATTGCTCGAAATACAAATTGCGACAAGGTCCCCCAGCCGAAACTCAGACTTCAGTTCTGGTCGCCAGCTCACTCTTTCACTCTATTTCAACTTCTAGACACGGCACTTGGTCAACTCTTATCCAAGATGGCGGCTATCCAACCCCCTTCCAGCCCAGAGTTCGAGAAGGACGGCACTGTCATTGGCAGCGGCAAGCCTCACGATGAGGAAGCCGGCTCCATCAAGCAGAACGGCGAACTGAAGCAGGACCTTAGGTCCCGCCATATGCAGATGATTGCTATTGGTATGTGAAGAATGCTTCCTTTTGTATTACTGAGACATGGTCTCACTAACATCTCATAGGTGGTGCTATCGGTGCAGGTCTCTTCGTCGGTTCCGGTGGTGCTCTACACCGTGGTGGTCCAGCTTCGCTGGTGAGTACACTCAATCTCTGAACTAATTACAGCAAATCACTAACAATGAATAGGTCATTGGCTACCTCGTTGTCGGCATCATGTTGCTCATGACCACTCTTGCCTTGGCCGAAATGGCAGTCCTGTTCCCCGTCAACGGTGCTTTCTACACTTATATCGTCCGATTCGTTGATCCCTCATGGGGTTTCGCTATGGGCTGGGAATACGCCCTAGCCTGGTTGACCGTCCTGCCCTTCGAGCTCATCGCCGCCTCCATCACCATTCAGTTCTGGAGAGAGGACATAGACATGGGTGTTTGGGTTGGCGTATTCTTGGCTGCTCTTATCATCGTCCAGGTCTTTGGCGTCAGGGGTTACGGTGAAGTCGAGTTCGTCCTCTCTATCATCAAGATCTGTGCTTGTGTTGGCTTCATCATCCTCGGTATCGTCATCAACTGCGGAGGTGTTGGCGACCAGGGCTATCTCGGCGCCAAGTACTGGCACAACCCCGGTGCTCTCACCAACTTCCAGGGCTTCGCCGGTGTCTTCGTCACCGCTGCCTTCGCTTTCGGAGGTACTGAGATGGTCGGTCTTGCCGCTGCCGAATCCGCCAACCCGCGAAAGTCCATCCCCATGGCTTCCAAGCAGGTCTTCTGGCGTATTGCCATCTTCTATATCCTCAACTTGTTCATTCTCGGTCTGATCCTCCCCTCCGACGATCCGCGTCTCATGGGCTCCAGCGGTGCCAACACCAAGGCCTCCCCTTTCGTACTTGCCATCCAAGATGCCGGTATCAAGGTCCTGCCCTCTATCTTCAACGCTGTCATCACCATCTCCGTCTTGTCCGTCGCCAACTCCTGCACATTCGGTTCCACTCGAACCATGCAGGCTATGGCTGAGCGAGGCATGGCTCCCAGGATTCTGTCCTACGTTGATAGCAAGGGTCGCCCCATCTGGTGTATTGTTATCCAGCTGGCCTTCGGTCTTCTGGCTTTCATCGGCGAGTCTGGCAAGAGCGGTGATGTCTTCGGCTGGCTTCTTGCCCTTACTGGTCTTGCCTTTCTCTTTGTTTGGGGTTCTATCTGCCTTACCCACATCCGCATGCGCGCTGGCTGGAAGGCACAGGGCTACTCTCTCGGCCTCATTCCCTACAAGACCCCTTTCGGTATCTGGGGCAGCTACTTGGGTCTCGGCCTTAACATCCTCTGCCTGATCGCTACCTTTTACAACGCTCTCCAGCCCTCCAAGGGTGCCAAGCCTGACGCCAAGGCCTTCTTCCAGGCCTACCTCGCTGCTCCCATCACCATCTTCTTCTACGTCGGCTACAAGCTCTACAGCCGCGAGTGGCGCATGTACGTGCCTGCCCACGAGATGGATCTCCAGACCGGTGTGAAGATGCTCGATGAGGAGGAGCCCGAGGAGATCAAGACCTGGGGTTCTCTGCCCAAGCGCATCTTCCGTGCTGTCGTCTAAGCGACATCTTTATATATCTTATTGTATTATTCCTGTTGTACATGGGAAGGGGGTTTACGGCTTCTATGCGAGTAGAGCGATGGTGATTACTTGATACCTTAGAGAGAACTTTTTCTATACTACTAAATAGTTTATTGAAGATGTACAACAAATCTGATGTTCCGCTCCTGTAAGTGATTCCCCCCTGAGTAACCCAGTAGTAGCCGTCCTCGTGATGAGCGGGCGAGCCCCTGAGTGAGTTCAGCGTTTTGCGTGCTCCCTCTCCTACTTCTGCACCCACACAATTGGTTCGCATCTCGCGGGGTTTTCGCACGTTTAAATTAAGGTACAGCATGGAAGTTAACCTACCTTCCAAGTTGGGGTAGACTACAGCTATTACGATCCTTGCTTGGCCTCCGATGCATCAGACAGCCCACAACTGAGCTAGCGAAAATGCTGCCATCTTTAGCTGCCTAAGAGAAGCAAGTTCAAGTTACGTAACCAGGTGAAAACAAAAGTTGGAGAATCCCAGTTGTTCTAGATTCGAACACTCCACTTCTCGACTCCGCAATACCAAGATCCAGCGTCGTGCTCATGGGTCTGCTTCATGGGCAACACCAATGGCTGCTCACCTCACCCTCCGTCAGATCATACTCTTGAGACATCTGATGGAGTGGTGAGAAAGCAGTTCCGCTGGTTCCGATGCTGAAGCCAGGGTAGGTTGGAGCACACCCAGCAACGTGACGAATCTCCAGGTCACCTTGAATCTGACAAGGGGAGTGACCTCGGTTCGACAGCGTGGGACCTCACTGGGATTGGTGTGGTTTACAATCGTTCTAAATGAGTATTAGGTACTAATCAATGACATTGCAACTTTAGTAAGGCCCTCACTATATTTATTAGGTCCTCCTAGTGGCTTATGGTGGGTATAAGTCCATAGATTTGGTGAGACCAGCGGGCGTATGCTTCACTTTTAGCCACTTGCCTGTTCAAGAATGAACCGTGAAAGATGGAGGAAGGAAGGTGCGAGCTGTGCGAGCTGCAGTAGGATCGTGGCAATATCACAATGAAGCAGGAGAACCTGGTATTGCAGTTCCTGGCTAACCTGCCCCGGGGAGGACAGACTTAGGACTCACCAACTTTCCAGGATGGCCTGTCCGTATCCCCGAGTATGGTTTCTTCCTGCCATCCTGAGCACTCTGCCATATCACTATATCATGTAATATCTCAGCAGGTTCGATTCTTCAAGCTCGTACCTCTGTCCATGAAAGAAGTACATCTACAAGAACGGGATATCCCCATAGTGTCGAAACGTATCGACCACCAAGGGGTGTCTTGCTCTCATCAGACCACCATACCCCAGCCCGGGATTCTTTTGCAGACTCTTCCGACTGATATCGAGCTTAGTCCGCCATTTCATGATCAGAGCGTCTCCATCGTAACTTTAGAAGCCTTACAATCTCACGCGGCTCGGGTGATTTTATCTCCCTATTAGCGTCTGAATAGATAAAGCTTTGCTTATTGAAGTTTCTTTAGGTTGAGACCTCGACCCTACCTTTGCCTTCTCACTAATCGCTTGTTCAGGCTTCATGACGCGCCCCTGGGTTGGCTTGTGACCCCCAACACTATCGTGTCGACAGACACTCCTTGCTCATGCCATCTTCAATGTCATCCCAAAGTATTTCAACTCCCTGATATATCAGTATAAGCGTCGGCAAATTTCGGCATCCGTTACAACATGGCAGTGCTAATGAGCGTGATCTAAGAGAAAATTTTGAAGAAAAGACCTTCGCTCATCATTAGCGCTGCTGTCGATGTTGATGAAAGATCTACTTGTTATGGTGCGAAGAAGGGTATCGATGAAAATTTCTCTCTCAGTCAGCGGCACTGCAACCAAGTCGGGAACGGTTTGAACGACAGCAGCACGTTCTCGGCGTCCTGTTGGATTGGGAACCCTGTGTGTTAATGGATCCCCGAAAATGGGAGGGGGGATCTTTGGGAGCAGGGAAGGGCTCTTTTGGAGTGCAAGGATCATCTAGGCGAGAGTAGGATGGACTGCGTTTTCGATCGCAGCATCATCTTAGAAAAGACGCTCCATCCCAGCAACAACCGCTACCCGGATATAGAAGGGACAAATTGCTTAGGTCTTGTTTCTAATGGTAGTTCTAGGGAGCGACAAGCGATTGTCACCTTGACTCATCGACATTTGTTCCAGGCAAATTGAGGGACAACGGCATGGAATATGCCTACGCAAAGTCTAACACCAGACAACAAGAAAGACACATCGAGTGTCAGATGAAGGAGTTTACGTGCGGACATTGATGTAGCCCGGCTATAACCCTACAACAATACCTCGCTTAACTCACGAAGCTACCCCGGAACCTATTAGTGTTCGCAAAGATCAACATCCAGCTGTCGGACTGCTTCGGAGTATGATCCGTGGCTTGCGATGATTTCTGAAACTACAGACCTTAGCAAAACCACAATTAGTATGAAATAGGAAAAGCTTCCTGTTCCGCACCGGTCTTGTTGACGACAGCATTGACATGAGGGGCAACTTCCAGCTTCCGACTCTTTTATCCTGGTTGAGCAACTCGTAGTCAACTTACCCAGGACTTTCACGGAATTTCTTTTGTAAAGAAATTCAAGAATATCTCTTAGCGCTCTCGCACGTCATGAATCCGATTGGTAACTTGAGAAGTATTCCATCAATAGGCAAATGTTCGGCCATGTGTTTCTGTTCAACTATGTCTCATATCGCCTCAGTAGCCATATTCAGGATCTAGTTAGACCCAGTGCTATGAATGAGGGTATTAGAAGGCAGGCTGAGGATGAACGGAAAGTTAGAACTAAAGATTAGGAGGGGAGCGTCTCTCTTTAGTTGACTAGGTACCTTACCCAGCAAGGTTTCACAACCTCCCTCACAAGGTATTTCAAGGCACTCAGTTGCTTAGCCCGCCTACCATGCGAATCTACACCAGGAAACCATCCATCCTTGCTCTTCCGCGTGCAGATCTAAATTATCCTTTGTGGCTTCGGCGTGCAGCCTCTCCTCGAAAGGAATCTCCCGCTTCTATGTCTCCGTCGCTGGCTTATCCCCCCCCTTAACCAAGGTATTCTTGAACTGAGCATCCAGGAACAACTTGAGCCCCTCGCCTATCATACCTAGCGAAGTAGCAGACACCCCGATCTGCACGACATCTTTCTTTATCCCTCAGGTAGGTTACGGTGTCAGTCACCATCCACCTCGAAATTTGTCCCTGTGTTTTGCTTAAGCAATCATGATTTCGTAATTGGAGTCTCTACGGCCTGTCTCGAATCCTTGCCATCTCAGTTGAAGGTTGCTTTCTAAGATGGCGTTAGGAATCAGTCCGAGTTGCGAGTTGACAAAGCACGCGTTGATTCCGAAGGAGCATGTTGCTAACTACTATTACAGTGCAATAGAATCAGCGCCATCTAAAGTTGCTAGTAAACCATATAACTCAAGTCTCGCAATGATTCTATCCACTTCCACTTTCTTCAGTTATCAACTATCCACAGGTCTCCTGAGCTGGAACTGGAACAAATGTTAACCACTGTAGGCTATTCTTAGACTTCGTCTGTAGGCGAGTCCTTCCATCTAGTAAGCTCCCTCCACTAAATCTTGGGAGCCGATGTCAAGAATCCCTCGACCACAGCCGTCATTAACCTATTTGCAATGGCTTGGCTTGGTGGTACTCGCAAATCACCCTCCTTGTATCCTGGTGGCGCCGACTCGCCAAGGCCTCCCACGCCATGCACCAAAGCATTGGCGACCTCTTCGATGGAGAACCATTTAGCTATCTCCAGCTCCTTGTCGTTCAAGGTGATTTTCTCCCCATCCCCAGGTAATGCCTGCGCGATGGCGCCGATCATCAGACTCGCGGGGTACGGCCAGGGCTGACTGGAGTGGATGACAACGCGTCCAACCCGAACACCACTCTCCTCCCAGACCTCGCGTCTCACAGACTCTTCAATAGACTCGCCTGGCTCGAGAAATCCAGCGAGAGTGCTGTACCAGTGAGGCGGCCAGCGCTTTTGACGGCCCAGAAGGATTCGTTGGCCGTCTGCGGAGACGACGGCTGCGATCATGGTGGGATCCGTTCTGGGGAAGCAGACATTGGAGATGCCGTGACGAGTCGGGCAGTCTCCTCGGGATTGGGCTTCTGAACCGCCCTTTCGATCCGTTGGTGGGCATACGCGCTTGTATCCAGCGTGAACAGAAAGGTTGATATTCCCGCAGCCAGCGCAAAAAGTGTTTCTAGCGTTCCAATCTATCATGGATCGA
The DNA here is from genome assembly GCA_023628695.1 of Nectriaceae sp. PG4201. Classification (NCBI taxonomy): domain Eukaryota; kingdom Fungi; phylum Ascomycota; class Sordariomycetes; order Hypocreales; family Nectriaceae; species Nectriaceae sp. PG4201. The sequence goes on from JAMAKE010000004.1 coordinate 614,797, forward strand.
GCCTGAGCGTATATGGAACCTGTGTGCCGAGTTAGTGAGAAAAGATTGGATGGGGTGGGGGTTTTGGATGAAGTTTATGATGAGGCCTGCGGTTGAGGATAAAGGAAGGGCAGGGCCAAGTCTTCATGACATATTTGTGGTTTGATAGAGATATGAGATGGGAGCCATAAAAACATACCCGCTTCAGAGTGAAGAGTCATTGCCCTAGGGTTCTTATCTATAGAAAGACCCTTGGCCTCCTGAGTTTTCAAAAATGTCGCCACGTTCTCCGCATATGAGCCCTTGGGGGTAATGTCAATCGCGAAGTAGGGATGACCATCAATATCCCCATGGTCGGCGGAAGTGATGATGTTTGGTTCCTGCTGACTGCTCTGCAGCATGCCGAGGAACACAACCAGAGCGTTGGTCTTAGTAGAGTCAAATTCCTTAATAGAATCCTCTTCACTCAGGGCAAACGGCTCGGGGCCGATTAACGGTTTGACATCTTCGAAACTCAAATACGCCAAGTCCGTCTTGCTAGCAACAAGGGCGTTCAGATTATCGAGAGCGATGTAGCGCGATGTAGGGTTCGCCGCAGCTCTCTTCAGGAACGTCGTGTCTGCTCGCAAGAATGAATATCGGTTTAGAGTGCTTCCCGCATAGTAATTGATGACTTCTTTGCCAAATCGCCTGGTCAGCATGGAATCGTCGTTTTGCAGAGCGGGATGCTCGGGGAGTTGGGGAGGAGGTGGATTTGTCATCGGGAAACTGTTTGGGGAGTATGTACAGGTTGAATAACCAGAGATGAGATGAAAACAGACTATGAGGGAAATCTATATAAAGGGTCAAACGAAAGAGTTGCAAGAAGATGAAATTTAACCAACTTGATTAAACAGTTCAGATTTTGTGTGCAGACGACAATTGGGCAGCGACATAGGGTAGCTGGAGATAGGTCGGAGTTGAAGCCGACCGAAGTCGGGCGGTGAGTGAAGCCAGTGAGGGGGGCGGGAAAGCAAGCCCGGTGGAGGAGGAGCGCGGGATGGAAAATGATGAGTCAGGACAATTCACCTTAACATGGATGGTCGGAGAAAGGCGATGAAGCTTGAGCCTGTCCCTTCGGTTCGAGCTATCTACTAACAAGAGGACCTAACAAGAGGGGCCAGCATCCTTGTGATGGGAGAAGCTGAGCGGTTTGAGGAAGATGCAACATAGCCGAACATAATGAATCATAATTGCATTAAATATAGAAGCAGCCATTAACCTTGCCCCCCTTCAACCTGTTGGTCCCTGGCAAACAACCCTTGATCCCGCATCCAGATCTGCCCTGGATCTTCAGCCTTCAGCCAAGAACCCAAACGCCAAAGCTGCAGGGCGGAAACAGGGCATGGATCCCCCGAAGTTCCAGCACTTATCCCACTGAATCTGGGCTGCCTTTTGTGGGTTTAGCGCATTCACCCCGCATTCCGCCTCCTGCAGTGACGTCTGCGCCCCTAAATGCATTCGGGGGCACGTGGGCCATTCTTAAAATGCCGGGTTCAGGTGAACGGGAGGAAAATTTGTATGGACGGGTTGGATGACCAGTCCGGAGCCTGGTACGTGCCGTTGAAAAGTCTTCCCCATCCCTCTTTTAGCAACCACACTGACTCTTTGGCAGCTCACGCTGATAATCTTGTTATTTCTGTCTTTTCTTCTTTTCCTCTTTTCCTTGAAATAGATGTACATGCCTGAAACGACACGAGCGCGTTTCTGATTTTGCATTGCGAGAACCGCCCGATCGATCCATGCGCTAGAGCGCACACCCACCATCCGTCATGGCACCACCAACTCAGATGCTCAACCTTGATGTTGAGGCTATCTCAGGGATCTGTGGGTAAGTCACCGAGAGAGAGCGAATTGGCGAATATAGGAACTCTAGCTGACGCAAGATGCTTTACCTAGTTCAATCTCCATTGCTTGCTGGGGTATGTAACTTACCTCTCCAACACTCTCCAAGCGTTAAGCTGACCCTTGACTCAGTCGTCGTATTCTCCCCGCAAATCATACAGAACTTCCAACGAAGCTCCGCCGATGCTTTATCTATCCAATTTATCATCGTTTGGCTTCTCGGCGATGTCTTCAACATCTTGGGTGCAGTATTGCAGGGCGTGTTGCCGACAATGGTACGACTATGCTCCCCCCAAAACACTTCCTCGCTAACGTGTGCTTTCGTAGATCATTCTCGCGATCTACTATACGATAGCCGATATTGTTCTCCTGGCACAATGCTTCTACTACCGCGGGTTCACTTGGCGCGATGCCCCGGTAGCTCCTCCGAAACCGGCTGGCCCAGCTACTGGCGAACCCAACGAACGAAGCGGACTTCTCGCGAATGGAATGCTCTTCGAACGTGAACGTCGGGGCTCAGATTGGTCCGGCTTCTCACCTGCAGTTCCCCATATTCCTGATGCTCCCCCAGTAGTACCTACTGTCCTGCAGACCATACTCTGGAATACCACGATTGTGCTCATGGTCTGTGCTGCTGGCGTCATGGGCTGGGCTTTAGGCCAGAGATACTCTGGAGGCAGCAAGGATTCAACCGATGGGAAGCAAGACACTCTCGAGTTCAACGTGTTGGGCCAATTCTTCGGCTACCTTTGCACTGTTGCGTACATCGCCTCCCGACTACCCCAGCTCATCCTGAACTGGCGACGGAAGACGACTGAAGGGCTTAGTATGCTCTTCTTTCTGTTTGCTTGTCTTGGCAACATCACCTACGTTCTTTCGATCTTTGCGTACGAGCCACATTGTGCTGAGGAGACGTGTGAACCTGGTGAGGCTGGCCGCATCTATGGAAGATACATCTTGGTCAACCTTAGCTGGCTGGCTGGTAGCCTCGTTACGCTGCTGCTCGATCTGGGTGTGTTTGCGCAGTACTTTATTTATAGCCGACCCGAGGAGCTCGAGACGGTTACCGAGTACGATGACGAGTATCTCGACGATGATAACCAGAGTATCGACGAAGACCGATGGGATCAGCGACCTTTGCTCCAGAGAGGCGATTCCCATTACGCTTGAGTCACCACTCGAGAATTTTTGTCTTTACTGGGAGTCTATCATTGCACAATCTCTTTATTTTCTATGTTTTTCTACTTGGAATTGGGTTATGAGGAAATCCACCAAAAACGGAGGCGCTTGGATGACTTAAAGGACAGAGGAAGGGAAATTTGGGTTCGGGCTGGGAGAGCATTGCATTGAGACGGCGTTTTGAGAAAGTGTGAAAGGACTTTGGTGCCATCAGTGCATTTTTGTAAGGAATTGATATAAACCCAGAATAACAAAGAACACAGCAGCAATGACACCTAATTCAGAAGGCTAACATGCTGTGGTCGACGATCTTCCCTATCGATGGCCTGCCATATGAACCGTAATGGATTAAGACTTCAAGCTGCTCGCTGATTTCACTCCTCTTAGCCAAGTAAACGGATACGCGTGGTGGTTGCTGCCGATTCGCATCACGGTCCTACCATTTCAAGTTTAAGCTTCTCAAGCTCCCTAATTCTCACTCAGGAGGAAGAAGGCACCGAAGGGTAGGATATCGGGAAAACCAGTAGAAGTATATCATGTTAAGGCGGTCCGTTGTAATTTCCATACAGAGGCGCAAAGAAAATTGGCCAGTCTCCTCCTAACTTCCTACCTACCCTACTCCGCTGTCGTGGGGACCCTGGCTGGCTGATCTCTCAGGCCACCCACGTGACCTGGAAAAGAAAACTCGCTATAAAAACCCTTCCACCTCGCCCGGAACCTCGAGGTGATTTTTTAAAACTACATCAGTACGGGTTTAAAACTATCTTTATCGTCATATAAATATATTTTAAACTTGACGGCGGCTCCGCGCAAGCGGCTTGCTGAGGGTTATCCTGTTCTCTATGGGTTTCCTTCCGTTCCCGGCCTCCCAGAGTAAATTCCATGATCCCGCCTTTCCTACCAGCCGCGAGCGACGTCTGAGGTTTGTGACTGTGGGGTGGTCTCAACATATCATCAACGATGAATCTGGTTTCTAGATAGAGAATGAGTGAGTGCATCTGGTAGAGTAAAGTGTCGTTGAACCCAGTAAACTATGGTTTTGTTTAAGTCTAAGAAGCTGGACGGTCGAGGTTGTTCCAATGTTGAGAAATCTGTGTGGCCTTTTTGGTGCGCAGAGATTTTTGCGGCACTCCTTTCGCCTCATCCGCAAGGTTAAATCAACCTCTTCCCAACATAACGGGACGCTGAGCGATAAGTTTGGCAAGCTGGCTGGAATTCTATCGCTTGGAGAACCCGCTTGCCGTTCGTGTTGATTCCTGAGCACACGCAGTGATGGTCAAGTTCCCGAGAATCTGGATGAGATTCGTAACGAGTTTTCTGCAAGGATGTCTCACCAGATCTACGGTTGTTGCGATCTCCAAATGGTGACTATGCCTACTAAATGCGCTCCGGTAGGAATCGGCCTGAACATCAATACCTAGAGAATTACATTTAACTATCCCATCCGTGCCTCGTCCATATCGCGATCTTCCTATCTTGCTATCTTCCAATCTTCGTCGGCTCAAAGGCTCACTGCAGTCACGTGCTAAGAGTTGAGAGGACCGTTAAGCACGGACCAGGTCGCGCTGGCAGCCAAATTTTTTTGGAACCTCGAGGCCATCATTAGAATTCCCCGAGCTTCGGATAAGAACCTTTGCGACCCCGTACTTCGACCCGACCGTCCCCATCGCCATCGCAACCGCCACGTCGTCTCCTTTGTCCTCCCATCCGCCATCATGTCGTCGCTCTGGAACGCATTCACTGGAGGCAACAAGCCCTCGCACCCCCAGCAGCAAACCCAGCAATCCATCCCGACGCAAGAACCCTCTCACCATCTTTCGTTCGACCCGACTGAAGGCCAAGGAGTCGAGTCATTTCTGCAGAGCTCAGCCTTTGCCGACCCGTCGCAACTACACCCCCTTGCTGGCTTGAACAGAGACACTCTAGAATACATCTCCCTCGAAGATTCGGCTCTGTCCGATTTGCCCGGTGGCCAATCAGTCCTTCCCTCACGAGGCTTTACGGATGATCTGTGTTACGGAACTGGCGTCACATATCTTGCCGGTCTATCGATAGGAGGAGCCTTGGGTCTGCAGGAGGGCCTGCGAAGATCCGCTGGCCAACCCCCTAAGCTGCAATTGAACTCGGTTCTCAACGCTGTCACCAGGCGGGGTCCTTTCTTGGGTAACTCGGCTGGTGTCATTGCCATCACCTATAACTGCATCAACTCCTTGGTTGGATCCTTGCGCGGGAAGCACGATGCCGCAAACACTGTGGTGGCTGGTGCTCTAAGTGGTATGGTTTTCAAGAGCACCAGGGGTCTGCGCCCCATGATGATCTCGGGTGGTATTGTTGCCTCTGTGGCTGGTGTCTGGGCTGTAGGTGCTCTCCTTCGTATAGTAATTGTTTCTTTCTCGACTAACAATTTCAGGTTGTACGACGATCATTCTTCCCTATCCCAGACCCTGTTCCAGGACCTGGACAGGAGCTGACCCTATAATTCGATGATAATCTCTCGTCCGTCGCGGAAATGCGCCGGCACGAACCCCATTAATTGCAACAGACAAACGGTGGATACGATATTTGAGGAGAGAAGGGAAGAGGCGGAAAATGGGATACCATTTCCCTTGTATATGCTGAATCTACAGCTTTGATGGAGTTTGGTAGCATGGTACATGTAACGGACGATCTCACCTCCCATGGACAACTTGTACATTACATCAGGTATCTGGTCAGCGAGCATTAGACCATACAGGGGGCGGGCGTCTGGTCTTGAATGACACTCAATTGGGTTAGGCTCGCTCGGCAGCGTTGAAGAGAATGGGGCTGTTGGGTTCTGCCTTGAGTCGGCTTTGTGAATTTGGGTGACTTGCGCATAGCGTTTGAACGGGCTGTTGGACGTTTGCCGGCTGGCAGATTGGAGCCATTTCCCCCCCAGCTGTTTCTTTCAATCCTGACCCTGTTGCCCAGTGAATCAACGGGACTTATTATTTCTTTGTTGACTTGAAGATAGTTCCATTCACTCATCCCATTCACAGCATCAGCATTCCTTGAATGAAAGGTAACATGTTACCTCCCATTTGTTGATATAATTCGTCTTGCACCCTGAATATCTTGCTGTCTCAACTGGTTACCGCACTTTCTAACAAGCTGTCTACGACGACTACCGAATTTTATGGACAACAACGTGCATAGCGAGCTGGTCAACTCTGTGACGGATAACGACCTGCCTGCCGCTGCAGCTGACAAGTCGAGTCTTAGGGACCCATCTCCTGCATATCGGCAAATTGCACCGAGACTGACACCAGACCTTATATTAAGGTCTAACAGCACGCCCCTTCCTAGATCTGGTCCGTCCGAAGCGCCCACAACTACAAGGGGCGTAAAAAGGGGCGTTGCGGTTGCTTCTATTCCTGCCCTGAGACCGCCTCCGAATGCTTTTAAGTATCCTGATTCTGGCCAGCTCCATGGTGTGCATATATCGCCCAGTCCTGGCCCGGCTCTAGTCGAGGCAGCTCTACATCCCTTGAGACCTCAACCGAGTCGGGAACGAGCTCGATCCGTCCCTGATAACATCGAACCACTCACTCCCGGTGTTGAAAACTTACAGACACCTTCTCCCGCTGCTAGACCACCTAAACGACCTCGGAAATCAACAACCCCACGATCGCGTCAACCCTTGAAGTCGGATTCGCTGACATCCGAGAGCCTCAAAGAGCAGCTTATCGAACTGAAGCTCGATGCGTTGAAACTTAGAGCTAAGGTGGTCTACACTAACGGCCAGGTCGACGGCACGTTCCTATTTCCCTGGGATTATTCGGCTCAAGGTCCGGCTCTTCGAGCAAAGGGTTTCTATGTTTTTGATGGATTCGACCGGACGTGGTTTGTGCCCGAGGGCCAATCTTCGCCGGTCCCACAGTCGAAGCAAGCTCTCCTACAAGATGTTAACAAAAGACGACAGGATATGGAGAAAATGTATAAATCCGGGGTGTACCGTGGGTTGTTCGACACGGCTAAGGCTTTACTTGAAGTAGAGGTTGCCACGACATGTCAAAGTGAATGGGATGAAGATGGGAACGATTCAGATGCCCCTACTAGGGAGTGGAATGATGTTAAACATCAGTTCAACGGGAGTCAGTTGGTACACATGATCGCAAAGACGCGGCTGTTCACCGGCAAAGCTCTGCTGCCCGGATACTACCGAATCAATCTCTTGGAGCTTACACTGGATGGAAAAATCGCTACGAGGCCCGTTGAGATGCTGTTTGGACTCAACATGGCTTCTATCTGTGAGCGCCTCAACGTTTGGTCTCCACCAGATTCCGACCATAACAAAGCCATACTCGATACCCTCCGCAAGAAGCTGAATGTCGTCGTACAGCACGGGTCTGCGGAGGGGAAAAGAAAGGCACAGCGCTACCTGAACGACCTCAACAAGCCATATTGGTTCCACCATCTTCCAGACAATCGAAATGAGAGAAGTATCTGGAATTTCAGACTCTTTGCGAAGGAGAGCTACAAGATCCCGCCAGGAAAAGGACCTGGTAAACCGGGAACTGGAGGAGGGTGGATGGAACTTAAGGACGAGGAGGCGGTTAAAGTGATGGAAGACGGCATACGTGCGGGTAGGCACCCTGTGGTTACACGAGTAAGTCAACGCCCACAATCCAGAACCTTGTCGTATGCTAATGACGTGGTGGTAGCCTTAGAAGATTCGACTCCGCAGGATGTGGCCGAACGTAGACGAGCTCGAGAAGTATCTTTCAACTGGCGGCGAGCCTGAATTGACGGATGAGCAGCTTGAGATTTTGGACAATCTCTTAGCAGGGCAGAGTGTGGAGCAGAGAGAGCATGGCATAAGGCTCGCGGCGGCGCTGAAGGCTCTCGGAGGGCCGACGTATCGGCCTGAATTTGGGGACTCCGCAAGCCAGAAGGATACCGCCATGGATGGTACAGGTTGATGAAGATCCGAGTTGCTAGGGGTTCTACAGAAGGTTGGCATGGCTTTGGTTGAGTTGATAGCTGATTGCTCGATGTATCTGCAGTCAGGAGGACCAATTCAACAGGTAGCTATACAGCTCCGCGCTTTGGAGCTGACAATGTTTCGCCCTAAGTTTTGTACATCTACGCATACAATGAAATATTCAAGTTTGTGCAATATGTAAGTTACAGTATGAATCGGCGGATGCCAATGAATGCTGTGCGGAAAACGACATGTTAGGAAGTTCCAAATAGGGGCAATTGAATACGTCTTGAAACGACATGATGCGACTAATTGAGAGTGATATATAAACCTCTCAGCCGGGGGCAAATGTATTAATTACAGAGGAAATGGTCGCTAGGCAGAGAATGGCACCTGAGGCGATGTTGCGACCATCACAGGCTGCTCCTGGGTACCAAAACGTAACACTTCTCCTACATCATCGGGTCCAAACTGGGCTGCTTGCCATTTCTCTTCCTGCATAACAGCTTCAGGAACCCCAAGATTGATAGTTACTCGACGGAACCTGCAGAAGCTACGCTTCGATGTGTCTGCCTTGCTTTCCCTGGACTTGGACGAAGTACGAAGACCCCGACCTCGTCGCTGAAACCTGGGTTTGGGACGGACAACTTGGCAACTGGGCATTGCAAAGAGTAGTAAGTCCATTGGATTTTCTTCGTGTTTTACTTTGTCCCTCTATGGCTATTGATTCTCAAGTGAGTGCGGAATGGACTTGAGATGAAAGTGAGATGGCACCTGGTTGGGCTGGCTGCCCGGAAACGGCCAACGTCGACTCATGGCCACCGAATTTTGCCCTTCCAACACTGCATTGTTTACCATTGGTATTGTGGAATATTATTGTGCGCTATAGCATTAGGTATTGGAACCGGATACCCGAACAGCTGCAAGGGGACCTTTCCAATTCTTCACCTCGCATCCATTCACGCCTTTACAGGGGTGTCACGAGTCCCTCGAGATAATCTCCTGAATCACGACTTTCGTTGAATCTCGACATCTATATCAAAACAATAAGAGCGCGAGAGCCAACATGGCCGAGCAAGACCAAGGAGGCGCCACTGACTACAAATCGCCCAAGCCGCCCCTTAATCGCCGTCTGAAGACTCCAGACGGAACTCGTCAGGTCCGCTTCGAGCACGACGGCAAGACCCAGGGCAGTACCAAAGCAGGGCAGCAAGGCACCTTCAACACCAATATCAAGCCCTCTCCTGATTCTTTTCCTGGAGTTGGTCGGGGGCCTGGCAGCCAGCTGCACTGGCACACCTCAGCCAACCCTACGCAGACCGTCAACTGCCAGCCGTATACACTTGGAGGTGGATTCACGCAGCCACAACAACACGGCTATTTCGGCCCCCCACCTTCTTCTTTCCCCTTTCTTCCTCCAAACACATCTCCCTTTGGACCCTCCCACAACACCGCTTCTGGCATCACGTACATCGGCCTTCAGCATCAACCTCCCGTTCAGGTCAACAACATGGCTGCCGACTATCAGAACGCCGCGCCGCCACCCTCAGGCGTCCACTTCCAGCCGCCAGTGCCGGATACGACCTTTGGACCCATTCCACATGTCTATATGCCTCGCTTTGACGGTGGTCTCATGGTCCCTGGTGTTCAAGTCGGTCCTCCTTCTATCCAGTTTGTTTCTACCCCTGCATGTGCCACTGTGGTTATGCCCAAGACAGTTTACCTCAATGGCTATACCTACTATGCAAGTGGCCTGCACATCCCTATGTTGTCGCCGTTTATCGTCATCTATCATCTCCTCGATGCCAAGTGGCTGAGCGGGTCCTCACTTTCATCTCACTTTAGGCTGCCTTCTCTTCTGCTATACCAATTGCGTGTCGGACCACATGCTAACATTTATTTTCAGCAGCCTCAAGTGCCCCAGCCCTGCGTCCAGGGCGGCTACGTTGTCACCCAGCAACCCGTCTACCTCCAGCAGCCCGTCATGGCGCCCCAACCCGTCCTGATGCAACAGCAGCAGCCGGCCATCGCACCGCAGCCGCAGATGGTCCCGGGCATGCCCGCTGTTGGGCTGGGAGGCGGTGCAGCTGCCACGATGATAGGTGGAGGGATCCCCATCTTTGCAGGTAATAACGGCCACGTCCCCGAGGTGTCTGGTCTTGGTCGCACGGCTGGTGAGGAGCAGCTCCGCCAGATCCAGTTCGCGCATGCGAACCGGCTCTATGAGCCACAAGACTTCAAGCCTGCTGATGATGACCCTTCCCGTTTTTACTTTGTGCGCGAAGTTGACGGCAATTGGACCCAGCGCAACCGATTTACCATTGATAGCATGGACGACTGCCGTTGGTACGTCACTGATGAGGGATGGTTCTATGCCGTCCGTCTCCCTGACTAGTCGCCCATGTCCGGTGAGTGATGTCCCATTCTTCTTTCCTTCCCAATATACTGATATGCCCCGAAGTTCCTCGAACAAGAAGCATCCGCACATCGCCGCAGCTTCTTCCGCGCTCCACGATTGTGAGTAGTCCTTACCTAAGTAGCGGATTTAGCTAATAAGGTTCAGTCATTTTCGCAAGGTTTTTCGTTTGCACGACTCTTCCAAGATCAATTGCTTAATTCCTTCAGTAAAGTCACCAAGTATGTATGTTTTCCTGCCTCACGGAAAACATGGAAAGCTAATCCCGGAGAAGCGACTTCTTTTTACACGCGTGGTCGCAGTCTACTTGACTGTCTTGACAGATCGCGGATGCTTAGTGAAGGTGGCTAAGGTGAAGTAGCATGGAAACTAGGTTATGAAGCATTGAATTTGGTCTTTGAGAAGGAAACCTCTCTATGCTTTGGAGCTGAGTGTGAACTGGAACGGGCATTGGCATAGGAACCCTGAGTTCGTAATCTGCAGCCCTTGGTGGGACCAGAGGCGACCTTTCCGTCTCTTACCCCCTTCTACGCCCAATTCATCTGTATGAATAGCTTTCAATTTCAAATACATTGCCGCCATTCATGTTCGTTACGGATATTCGTGATAATTATGGGAGGCATGTCGTTGGAGAATTACCCCACAGTAGAGACCCCTGTGATCGGACAGCAAAAATAAAAGTCCACTATCCCGAGACGGCTGCAAGTCATCAAGAGGCGCAGATGTACCGAAGTAGCTTACCTCGGCAGCCATCCCGATGGCCGAGAGCTCGTCATACCACCGGAAACAGATCTCAAACTCGATAAGCTTAACTACCGGTCTCTACATGTTGCATTTCTTTCCAACCTTCTTCCAAACTACCCATGGCCACCTGAGTAATAAATTCCTCATCTTCTAGACAAGAAAAGTGCTCTTTGATGTGCGACAAAAGAGCAATAGCTTCGAGCATAGCTGGTATGTCCCTCATGATCTTGGCTACCATCAGATCATCCATTCCATCAAACTCCAACATTGAAATAAGTGCTGATGTATCCTACAGACTCAACTTTCTCAATTTGAGTAACTTCATATTTGCAAACTTCGGGTGACCTCAACCAAAGAGCAAAATGCTTCTCATTGGCCTAACAGGCTCCATCGCGACTGGGAAGTCCACAGTCTCATCCCTCCTCTCCTCTCAACCCTACACCCTCCCCATCATCGATGCCGACATTCTGGCTCGTAAGGTCGTCGAGCCGGGGACGAAGGGATACAATGCGATTCTAAAGCACTTCGGCCCCACAACCCCTGATCTTCTCGTCGCGCCCTCGGAATCCATGCCAGAGAACGGCCCCGATGGAAAGGGTCGGCCTTTGAACCGACCGGCGCTGGGAAAGCGTGTGTTCGGCGACAGCGAGGAGCGGAAGAAGGACCGTGCTGTTTTGAACGGAATTGTTCACCCGGCTGTGCGGTGGGAGATGTTCAAGTCAGTCGTGGGATGCTATCTCCGGGGCCACTGGGCCGTCGTCCTGGACATCCCCCTCCTCTTCGAAAGCGGTCTCGATCGTTTCTGCGGTGTAGCCGTCGTCGTGGGCGTCCGCGACCCAGCAATCCAGATGCAGCGCCTCACGGCGCGTGACCCGCACCTTAGCCCCGAAGACGCGGAGAACCGAGTCAAAAGTCAAACAGACGTACGCATTAAGGCGCAGCGAGCTGAAGAGCGCGGCGAGGGCAAGGGCGTTGTACTGTGGAATGACGGGACGAAGGAGGAGCTGGCGAAGCAGATCGAGGTAGCCGTGCGAGCGATGCGACGGTCCAGCCCGGATTGGTGGGCGTGGTTGATGTTAGGGTGTCCGCCCCTGGCGATTGCGGTTGCGACGTGGAATTTCTGGCAGAACGGAAAGATTAATCAGCGGTGGGAGAGAAGCCAGCAGGGACTTAAGGGGAAGTTGTAAGGTATTTTGGTGATGGTTGAAGGACAGATGGTGGGTGTGTTTATGATGCTTGTTTTGGTCTGTCATTAGCGATCCGTCTCTTGCATGTGCATTGGGGAGGAATATGTCCATTTGTGTTCATTTAGAAGCAATGAAGCTAGAAGCAATGAAGCTTGTGGATTGCTAGCAGATGTTGTTGGCTTCTCCTGGCACCCCTTGTGGCCCCTTCTCTTTTGATCCGATCTCAGCTTGTTCGGGGAGCGATTGGATATCTTACAGTCACTAAAACACACTGCAATGGGAGACCTAGCGGTATTTGCTGCTCATTGGTTGGTACAGTCGCCTAGCTGTGTCACTACCAATGATGTTGTTCAGCAGTTTCTACCCCTGATTCGAGATGGCCCCTATCTCGACAGATGAACACCACCAACCGCTCCTTCCTCTCCCACCCAGCGTGCGGCTAGGCTGTTACCAAAGCAGTTGAAGATAGTGCCTTCGCAGTCAAACCTACAACCTAAGTCTCCTTAATATTCTGGGACATTTACTCGTGGACCGGAGCGCTCGAAACGACCCCCCTCGTTGCTCCAGAGTCGCCGCCTAAGCACTCATCTGCAACCATCGATGCTTACCAGCTGTCAAACACTCTTGACACTCCTGCCGGCCCTCTCGTCGTTGCTCGGGGTTCCTGGCCCCACCGAAAACAACATCTCCCAAGATATCATTCACCTTTGCTGGCCCTTCCATACAACTGCTCGCCTTCTCACCTTCCATTTCTCTTCCTAATACAACAACATCATCTGCTTCCACCTGCGAACTTGCTACGATGCCTAGTCGAAAGAAAAAAGGCAACGGCAAAAAGCCCAAGGGCCTTGCTGAGTGGTCGACAGGCTGGGCCTTGGAAGCGATCATCACGAGGCCTTCCATTGAGGAGCCTGAATCGGACCCCGAAGTAGAACCAGAACCAAACCCAGAGGTACCGCAGGAGCCAGAGGCTTCTGAACCAAGGCACACCCGTCGCAATCGAGTCAGCCTCGAAGTTACTACAGATGACGAGACAGATACAGAAACTGTCACTCTAACATACCCGCTCTCCAGACTCGCCAGAGCAGTTAGCCCTCCTCCACCGGCTTCCGAGCAAATCGAATCTGTCTTTAAGCAGGTCCGCTTCGAAGAAAGACCTTTGAAGTCGGCGTTGAAAAAGACTAGGGTCAACACCGTTCAGCCAGACAGTGCATCTGATGTTTCCTCTGGATCTAAGTTTGACACAGAAGACCTGAAAGATGCGCTGGAATTCATAAAGTACAAGAAGAAGTTGAGGAGATCTGCTCATCTTGGTGAGAGCCATTCTGAGTCCCATCCCACTGGTAAGTGCCCAAACTGCATTGACGGAAAGGCAAAGCTGAGAATGAGAAACATAGGCAACAACAAGAAGGGAAAGAAAGGAAAAGGGACTGATTCCGAACTTTCCGAGTCTGAAATTTCCGAGTCCGAAGCAGATACCTCTCCAAAGTCGGCGAAGAAACTTTCTCACAAGCAATCAAAGCAGTCTAAGCAGAGTAACAACGATTCCGATACGGATGCATCTAAATCGGAAAGCGACGTCTCTCCCCAGAAATCCAAGAAGAAGGGCGCTAAGAGCACTGAGACTGATGAGACTACCTCTGAGTCAGACACTTCCTCAAAGACTAGGAAGAAGAACGCCAAGCAGTCCAAGACGCCTAACAAGAAAGGAGGCAAGAAGGTCGAGAAATCTGAAACGGTCTCGGCGTCATCTGACAGCGATGAGGATAATAAATCTAAGCAAAAGAAAAAAGGTTCCAAGAACGAGCAGCAACAGAAGGAGGCTGAGGCAGCGAAGAAGAAGATGAAGATGGCCAAGAAGCAGGAGCCTGAGTCGTCTGCTGAGGAATCTTCTGATGGCGAGTCAGAGGTAAAGGGAAAGAAGAGCAAACGGAAGCAGAAGAAGGACCAGGAGATTGATTCTGATCCTCCCCGGTCTCATTATTCCGATGTCAAGATTCTGGGTCCCCAGAGATATCAGGATCCGTACCCAACTGGCTGGCCTAGGGTTTCTCCGCGCAGCCCAAACCTCATCGAGCCCATTCGTGCTCATGTTGTTCAGACGGAACGCGTTGTTGAGCGCCCCCAAGACCCGGCGCCGAATGCATTTTACGATGGACAGAACAATGTTCTACGAGTCTACCACGGCCCCGTATATGGTAATCCTCATCAAAATTCGCTTTACCAGAGGCGAAATTCGAGGGATAAGCCGTGCCCTCCTCGTATCAACCTAGGACAGCCGCACCCGGCAGAGAATCCCTATTTTCAAGGATGGCAAAATATGCCTCAGCAACAGGGCTATTCTTATGTCCCCATCACCCAGGGCGCTCCACCTCAAGGTATACCTCCTCACGGTGTGCCTCCCGCGGCCTTTTGGAACCCAATGTATCCGCCACCTGGTCCTGTTCCAGGTTACTACGAAAAAGAAGCCACTCCAGTCAAGGAAAAGGGCAAGCCGGAAACCAACAATATTGGCCCTACAAACACGGTACAGTTCATCCTGGCTCGATACGCATTTCTTTTGTAAGTCATCGACTAACTCAGTTTTACAGGGATCGAACAACCCGTACCGCGTCCAGTCGCAGTTTAGTGTGTATGGCAGCAATGGCCAACGCAATGTGTCGAGGAACACCCGTAACGGCCAGCGCAACATGTCCAAGGATACGCTGAAATCTGCAATGAGGTCAAATAATAACGGTTGGTCTAACAACAATGGTCCTGGCGATAACAATCAGGAAGGATGGACCAACACCTGGAACGACGGTACCTCGGCGCCCCCAGCAAATGATACTTGGGCAACCACGAATGGACCAGTAGCTGATACATGGGGCACGAACAATGAACAACAGGAGTGGAACACCTCTAATCGGTCTCAATCTAAATCCTCGCGTGATAGAGTCGACCACTGGAAGAACGTGGCGCCTTGGTCAACCCCGGGAACCGACGTCAACACTACATTCGCAACGAACGGAGGAAATACTCCCGTAGATCCCAATTTCAATCCGGGAACTACATTCGGACCAGAGAACAATGTCATGCCTGGTACTTGGGTAGAGACGCCGAATGTGATTCATCCTCCTTGGGGAGATCCTACCGCTGCTGCAGACACGGACGGCGAAGCCGTCCACTGGTAACTTGCTGGTAGTAGGGAGCTGGTGATGAGATCACCCCCGCGGATAACATTTCGGGAGCTGATGGGAAGTTTTCTGGAGATCAGAGTTTACCTCGTTTTGGGTAAAATTGTTGATAAGACCATCCTGGATGTACCACGTGGACTATTGATTGGGATCAGAGAGTTGGATTTGGCGACTTTGGGGAGATACCCAGCACCGATGGTCAAGTTTTTGCTTGGTGATAGACTTTCGGTGTAATTGATGGGTGTATCTTAAGTATGGACAAAAAGGTGGTATGTACAAGTGTTGCGGTACTACATGGTGGACTGGATATTGTCCCAACAAACTTTGTCCAACAAGCCTCCCTAATGCTCTCTTCCTCTATATAATGGTATATAATGCAGCCCAGTCTCGTAACATTCGTGCCTATATTTACTTATGCGTTCCATGCATACATCGTCCAACTCAACACCAACGCGGGTACCCATGATAATATGATGCAAATCAAAACAATTCGGCGTAGTCAATCAGAGGATGTTGCAGCCGTTGAGAGACCTGACCGGCCGTCAATAAGGTTCGTCCTAATAGAAGACGTCTTTTAGCCAAGGCTTCATCCAAATAAGGTAGCAGCAATGGCAGTAACAAATCGATATACAGCGTCATGTGACGTTCGAGAATGGATGCCTCGAACGGGGGAAGAAGTAAAGGAAGAAATTCTTTTCGAACTCACCACCTTGAATTTTCCCACTCTATTATCCACGAACAGCAAATCTTCAGCCGGTCTCGTACAGTGGATGTGCCCAGCAGACGATACTTTTCGAGGTCCTTAACTGGTAGCATGCTGGCGAACCACCAGGGGAAGATGGCGGCGTCTTCGGGACATTCGCCGTAGATGGAGAGCATGCGTTCTGCGAGCCACGGGGCGCTTTGATCCCGCATTCTGGCAACGAAGGAGGTTGCGAATTCCATGAGCCTCTGCGTGGACATGGTTTCCACATTGGGAGGCGACAGCAGCATGCTATCTCTTCGATCTCCTACCGATTCGGACTTGTCATCGTCAAAGACTTCTACTTCGTCGGAATCTTGTTGTGGGGTGGCTTCGGACGCCTCCATGGCCTCCTCCTGCTCAAGACTGACATCGTCGATTCGCTCAGTTTTTCCGACGGTATAGCCATCGAGCAAGCTATGCCCGAGGACACGTAAGCGTGAAAGGCCGACTGTTTCGATGAGACACCTTCCATCGGGATAGTATTGGACGTTGACGATGCGTAATAGTGTGCCAAGTTCGTGAAACGGAGCATCTTCATGACTTCGAGCACGCTTCGGTAAGACCATACCAAATGTTCGGTCACCTTCTAGTGCTCGCCGGATCATCAAGCGATATCGAGGCTCAAAGATGTGCAGGAAGGTCGGCATAAGAGGGAATGAGAGGGTGCATACGAAGAGAGCCGTGTCGAAGCCCTCGAGCTGGCTCGCCATCTCCGCAGCCACGGCAGCCCTTCGAGCAAGGACTTCATCTAGCCAGAAGGTTTCGATAATTTTGGTAAGGGTTTCGTTGGAAGGACATGACGAGCGATTGAGAAGAGGGTTGATGGCGAGAGCCCGTCTGCAGATTGGACAATAGCTCGAGTGGTCGAGGATTCGATGGAGACATGACCGGCAGAACGTATGGCCACATGCTGTCGTCAAGGGGTCGTAGAACAGGGTGTAGCACACCTGACACTCCATCTCTGGCCGAATATTCTCCTGGGCCTTTTTCAATACGCCCATGTCATCGAACATGACGGGTCCACCGTCAGTTGGCGTCGATACATCCCGATAGGATACCTCTGCGTCATATTGAAGATGGCCTTCTTCCGCCAACCAATATGTCGCTACAAGTTTTCCGCCTTTAACAGCGTGCGAATGGCTCTCTTCATCATCTCTCAGAGATGCGACTCCGGCGATCGCCCATGCATCCTGCGTTACGATATATGTCGACAAATTCGAACTTGACGCATCAGCTTTCCCGCGCTCAATTTCCTGCCTGATATACTCCACCGCCTTGTTCAAAATAACATCTACGCCACAATCCCTCACGGCATGCTCTTTCTCGCATTCAATAAACGGGCACTTGAAACCTTGGAGTCTATCGGGAAACGCGGGGTATGTGATGTTGGTGCGCATATGGGTTTCGGGTATGCATTGGCGACATATGCTTCTGCCGCAGGGTAGGGTGACGGGTTCGCGCAGCGGGAAGGAGCATATCCGACATTGAAACAGGCGGACGATGTCGCGGACTTGGGTCGGCTTGGGAGGAGCTCGATCAGGGTCGGGGTTATACTGCAAGGGTCGTCCGGGCTGTGACTCGTCAGGACCCAGTGGTCTCGTCGCGGCCACCTGCGACTGGTCGTCGGTGGACATGAACGTTTGGGGGGCCTCGAAATGTTGACTTGGGGGATCCAGTCGGTCGGTGAGGACGTTGGCGGTCTAGAGTTCGGGTTTATACGGTTTCCCGCGAAAGGCGTTTCATAGGGTGGAGAAGAAACAGTTCGGAGGCGTCGAGTCGGGAGTGTTGCGAGCTCATGGAAGAGAGTTTGAAGACTTTATGAGGCGTGGACTGGTCACACACGATGTGATCACTGATCCTAGTCGTTTATGTAGGATATCGCCGCTCGGTGTCGATGACGGCGCAGAAGTTATTACAAGCAGGTCGAAGATTGAGCGCAAAGAAGCCAGCAGTACACGAAACACCGCAACTCAATTGGGGGGCCCGTCGGATGTACAAATAAGACTAGAATGGGGACTTGCGACACAGAAATAGGATAGAGATCGTCATACAAGTCGGCATCGTACCAATCCGGGGGTTCTTTACAGGCACGCAGGCGTCCTGGGAGGATTAGGCGGGACACGCGAGCTCCCGAAATCGAAGCGTCACAGCTAGGGACTTGGGTCGACGGCCTAGTCGAGATGTGGTATCGGGGACTTTTTTCTATGTTGGCGTGAAGAAGGGGTCCTTGTTGGATGGACCCTGGCATCATCATCAACTGGATTCTGGAATGTTGGACCTCAATTGATTTCTAGGAGGTGAGGGATATGGCATTGCGGGGGAAATTGAGGGTGCAGCATGGTATTCAGCATTCAGCGATATGCTTATCCGAGCACATCATCCATCATAGCGCATGCAATGCGAGACGAGCGACAGCGGCGGCGTCCATATCACGGAACCCCATCTCGATGCAACCCTAACCCGCCTGGGAGAGGTTTTGGGCTTTCACGAACTAGGCGCCGCGCCTGACATCCCCTTTGATGGGAGTGACATGTCGACGATACCTGCGGGCTACTCGGTCTTGAGGCTCGGCAACAGCGGGATTTGAACCGGACGGAGCTGTCAGACGGAGTCTCAAGTGCGGGTCACCAGACGACAGCGAGACGGACCCTTTACGGCGGACGGGGATGCGATGACTGGAGGAATCAATGATCCGGATTCGTGAGCGCACCTCTGCTATCGACGCTGTGTGCAACCCTGGAGGAACCCTAGAGAACGGGGCGGACGAAGAGGGTAAGAGGCAAGGCCGGGAGGGAAAGTCGTTGGCGTCATGACAGAAGAAACGTGCGGGTGAGAAGAACCAACGACCAACGGGCGAGCGAGTACGAAGTAAGAAGATCGGTCTTCGCATTAAACCCTTGGCAGCACAAGGCGTCGCGCCTAGACGTAAATGCAACGGCTGGCTGACAGGATTAGTTGTCCAATCCTTGCCCTCGAAGGCCTTCTCGAGCCAAAAACCAGCTTCCTAGCCTCGACCTCGCTCCAGGGTTCTCGTACGGCTACTAACTTGTACGCATCATACCGCATGCTAGTGGCACGCTTGATCGAGATGGACATGCACCATGGGCAACTAGCCCTGTTGCATCGTCTTGCTCGAACCCTTGAGAGAAAGAGAGGAGAGAGAGGTTGGACCTTTTCGCAGGTTCTGGTCACCTGTTTAGGACATTTGCATAGCAAGGTCACATCTTTGCGTGCATCCTTATCAATCTTTTGCCTTGACAGCTTGACAACGAGAGCCTGAACGCACCGAGGGGTCCAGGGTTCAGGGTCCAGGGTCCAGGTGAGGCTGTTGGCGATGATCTATTACCCTGCCTGCCGGCTGAGTCAGGACATGGCGGGGTTTAAGTTGTATCCCCCCCTACATCATCGATTGCAATTGTGGCACTGAGGGCATCCAAACATCTCAGTTCAGCATCTCAGCTCACTCAACTGTATTCCCCACACAAGCTCTAGATCATCAGAGCCAAACACTACCTCAGGTTCCACACCGAACAAGGACCCTGGGAGTCCTTCCAGTCTCCTGCCGTCGCAAAGCTTATCCTCACCGTCTCTCCCTTGCTTTTTCCTTGTGAATGCCCATAGCCTATGGCGTATAGCTTGCAGTTTCTCAAGGCGTCTGTAACTAACTGTCCGCACCTGTGCAATGCGATTCAGTTGCTCAGCGAATGCCCTCGTTCGTCCCCGAACATGGTTCAGGTTGATCCGTTCACAGACTCCTACATCCCTGCTCATGAGGAGTAAGGGTCTAGTATCCAATAGCTACCGTACTCCTGACAAGGTTTTGTAACGGTGAGGAATAAGTAGACTTTGCTGATTTACTGCCGTTTCCCTCTTCTTTCTTTCCACCTCCGCTCATATCTAGCTCTAAAGCTTTCTCAAGCTGTGTCACGCGCTCACCTTCCCACCTCGACACCCATCAATCCCATCCTCAATATCCCACCCAATTAACCTCCTACTCCCGGGCCCCCAAAAACCCACCCACAGCCATGTTCAGCGCCTTCGCCGCCGGTATGGCCGCTGCACCAACCAGCCTCCCGTCCCCTGAAGCCCGCGAGGACATCACGACCAAGCTGGGAGCGCTCATTGAGGCTCTGGAATCGCACTCGGCATGGGTCCCTCCCACGCCGCACAAGGGCCTGTACCACGTCTGGGACTTTGTCAATCGGTCCAGGTACATCATGACGGAGCTGGATAATATCCAGGAGGGCCGGCCGGTGAAGCACCCGGAGCAGATTCCTCCTAACAAGAACGGTAAGGAAGCTTTTGGACTCCGTGACCCCACCTGTTCGATGCCCTCCCTCCGGCAAATATTGAATGTTCCTGCACCGACCACCATGCCAACAACACACCCATGAAAATCGAAGACTAGGCCACTACTAAAAATCACGTGTAGCCACCTCCAAAACCCACGCCGCCCTTCTCTCCTACCAAGACGTCTGCACCCGCGCTGTCACCGTCGACGAGATGATCCAGGACCCGCGTCTGCTAGTCATGCTCGGCCTGTCGCGGATTGACTTCGGCGACAACGTCCGAGAGCGGTCACGCGCCGTGCGCGAGGCTATCACGAGGGCGTCTTCGTCATGACGTCTTCGATATAAAAGAATAAAGGTCCGCCCGGCTGGATGGGAGGTTGAAGATGCCCCCCCGGTGTACATGCCGGACACCGAGGTGGAAAATATGGATGGTGGAAGCACAGAGATAGTATACAAGCGTCATCGTATCCATCAGCTTCGAGGGAGCATTTGCCTAGAGGGGCGGCTCCGAATCTCGAGCTGTCATTCATTGTTGGTATCCTAGTGTGAAGTCATCTATCATGAAATGTCCCATTCCTAACCCATGATGCCTTCCAGCCCGCCAACCGCCAGTCCGTCCGTTGCCGCCGTTGACCTAGATTGCCAAACCAAAACTGTCACCAATCAGTCCCCCACCTAACCGGAACAAACAATCCAAATCCAAAAACCATGAACCAATTCCCAAACCGATGTACCCAAATACATGAAACCCTCACCAGTTGAATGAGTGAGTAAACTCCGTCCTGGGCTCGGAATGCATGAGCCTGGTTGCACACGATGTTTTATCTTACGCCAGCCCATCGCCCCCTTGCCGCTGCAGACTTGCCCAGCGTGAGTCGCCGCCCGATGTTGCCGAAGCAGACACAGCTACAGAACAAGACGCTCAACATCCAGACGCCTGTTTCGACCGTCTTCTGACTCGTCATTCCACCAAGGGTGAGTTCATCTTTCATAGGTTCATGAGAGGTGGACGAGACATTCCGGAATGTGACGGCCGAGGGGGCAGGCATCATATCCGGGTCCACGCCCAGGAGAAACATGGAGCCAGTGAGCCCAACAGCTGCAGACAGGAGAAGACCTGGCTTGGATCGATCAATGAGCCACCATAGCAAGGGGTTGACCAGGGCAAGAGTTAAGGAGACTTGCAGGGTCGATGCCCAGGCCACTTTGCGCTGGAAAAGGATGTTAGTAGAGCTCACGGATCACCCTCATCACCTGTTCTTGGAGGTGATAGGTAGAAGTACTCACAATGGCAAAGACAATACCAACGAAAGCGCCAATGGCGCGCACCACCAGGGGCCAATCCGTATTCGGTCCATTATCCTTCGTTGGCGCCCCGTCCTTTTCTACCACGACCTCGTCCTCATCCTGACCTTCTCCAAAGGAGTCTTCCCAGACTCGATCAAACCAGGGGAGCAGAGCACCAAGTGCCACGCCAGCAACACCCCAGAAACCGAGATGCACCCAGTTAGCCTCTGAACGGCGAATCGCGCCCTTCGAGATAGACTTCTCTGAAGTGAAGCGCGTGGTGACGAGCACGCCGTAGCCTACGCCTAGGGCAAAGAGGAGGGAGGCACGCAGGATCAAGGAGAGGATGGTACTGGACGATGAAGGGGGGTCGACTCTCTCGCTGGGACGGAAAGATGACCGACGCCGGATCAGATGCGATCGATCACGCATGAGTTCATACGTCGCCTCATCAACACTCGGCCTTTTGATCGGTGTCTGCGCACCCGTCCCCCACGGCGTATCGCCCTCCACATCGCCGAAGCCACGGTCTTTCCCCGAAGAGGCGGTAGGAGAGTAAATTCCAAACAACGTTGAGCTCGTCAAATTCATAAACGACTGCGGCCTGCTCAATGACGATAATGCGGGGCCGGGCGAAGGGTTGAGGAAGCGCGGGTTCGCGAACTCCGGGGGCGCCGGCGTGGCGGACGACGAATCTTGGTCTGGCGGCGTGGCTGATGTGAAGCTGATGTCGAAGGGCCGTCGGGGGATAGGTCGGAAGAGGGGAGGGCCGTCGTCGGCCATGATGATGGTGTTTGGTGTTCAGGTCGGCTTGGGTTCGTATAGAGTCGAATGGAGTTGCGTTATGCTTGGGTATCCGTGATCGGCAGGGGAGTGGACGGGACGGCACAGAGCCTCGCGATGGTCAGGGACGCGGGATTACCTGCTTTCTTGTTAAAGAGCCGATCCAAGATGTAGATGAAGGGAAGATGGAGGCATACAACGCGACTGATCGAGCTCCAAGTGGTGTTCGACTCGAGAACTGTGAACCAATTCGACGGGCTGTGGTAAAACCGTGTTGTGTGTTTTTGCTTTCTGACGAACGGGATCTTATTTTTCCTTTCGTTGAGGATTCAAGGGCCGAGACGTGTCTGATGGCAATGTCTCAGCTACGGTCACCTCACGGACGGGCCCGTTTCTCTTCGATGCAACCTGTCAATTCAATCGCCACCGACAAAAGCTAGCCTCGACTCGAGTGGTGAACAGAAGAAGCAAGACAGTACACGCGGAAGAGAGTCTTGAACAATTCGGAAGCAACAAAGTCGAAGTGAAGGCTGAAAGACTCGATGTCCACAATTTGCAGTAACGAAGAGTCGCACTCAACAAAGCTTGGAGAGTTGTGCGAGGAGAGTCGAGTTGAGCGAGACCACGTGTGGTCCAGACGAGTCCAAGTCTGAGATGGGACGTCTCACCTTCTCGTCTTCACATGCTCACCCGACCCCAAGCCCAGGATCAGCCCCCAAAGCAGAAGCTTCGTAGCGCCGCGTTCCCCGCCGTACCAGCAACCTTACTGGACGTTAACCTCCTTCCGGGCTGATCTGCCCTAGATTCACAGGGGCCTTCAGCGGTCACCTGCCGAGTCGTAGTTCGAGACTGGGGCGGCGCGCTACCCCACAGTGATGCCATTAGTTGGAGGCAGGGATGGGGGGGAGACAGGGCATAATGCAGATTCAGAGGCGCTTGGTTGGTTGGATGGTTGGTTCTTGGTTGGGAAACACGAGAAAGGCCGATCTTCGGCTCAACAGAGTCAGCATTGCATTGCATTGAATGGCACGCAGGAATTGCGGCGACCGGATTGATGGGGGCTGCGACATGGCGTTCTCACCGGCGGTAGGAGATTGATGCGATATGGATTGATGAGTTGAGGTGCATGATAACATGTGATTCTGTGGCGAGTACTCCGTATCTGCTGCACCATGGGAATGATGCGAGATACTGACTATGATGACGGGGGGCGTAAATAGTCCCAATAACCCAGTCAGCCACATAACTATGGCAAGCCTCAATACAGAATGTAAGATAGAGGAAGCCAAAGAGGACGCCATAGGAAGCACACTGGAAAAATTATAACACAAAACTCGAGACAAATCATTAGGTGCCACTAGTATAGCCATCTTCAGCCTCATATCTCAAGCTACTTCTCCCTACTCGCTATCCTCATCACTCTCACTCTCCTCCTCCATCTCATCCTCACTGTCCTCCACGCCTTCAGGCCGGGGTATCATCAAAAACGCCGCCATGCATGTGATTCTGTTTTGCGTCTCATACGTCCCCAACAACGCCCCCAGCGTCGCAATTGGTCCATCCGTCCTTGCCGCCGCCCGCACCAGGTCCGTCGTGGTCAGCCTCCACAGCCTAATCTTGCCGTCGCTGCTCCCGCCCGCCACGTACAACGTCTTCGGGTCGGCGTCGCTCTTGACGACCACGAAGTCTTTGATGCGGCTCTGTACACCGGCGTCTTTACCGCCGATTTGTGCGATAAGCTTAGCCACCGGAAGAGTGGCTTTCTTGTCCGAAGAGGCTTCGGGTTGTGTAAGATCGTCCGTCTTTGTCGATGTGAAGAGAATGCGGCCGTCTTCCGTTGCGACCGCCAAGAGTGTGACATCCTTCTCCTCGTCCACCGGCACGTACAAGAATTGGTGAACCTTTGTCTTCACGGGCATAACCCTGCACTTGGGCACGCTGTCCATGCCAAACACGACAATATCCCTCTCGAACCCTACCGCAAACTCATCTGCCCCATCCATGCTCCCCCAAACTACCTTCCTGCCTTCGCCTGTTGAGTGCTTCGCCTCGCCCGCCTCTTGTAGCATGTCCTTGGAGAAGTTGAGAACGCCTGCCTTCTTCCCTGTAACCAAGTTCCAGAGCCGCATTGATCGCTCACCCTTGCTCACGCTGATCATCAGCTTCATGCTAGGATGTATCGCGAAGTCGTTGACACCCGACGGTGTTCCACCAAAGGGTGCCGTATCACCACTCGGTCGTCCCTGCGGAGTCGGTATAGGCGCCTTAATGTTGCTGAGTAGTGACCAATCCCTCGTCCTCGTAACCGCAATCGTCGAGTCCTCGCTGGAAGAGAGTAGCTTCGACCTCGTAGGGAACCGCAGTGCCGTCACCGTCGAGGCATGGTGCAACAACGTCCCCAGCTCACGGTTCTTGGGGTTCTCCAAAATCGGTCGCGGCGCAACCTTGGCCAGCATCTCCTGGTTCTTCAGACTCGGCGGGTGAGCCGACAAGTTATAGACATTGATCCTCTCATCCGTGCTTCCCGACGCAAGCAAAACTTTCTGTGTCTGTCCCGCAACGGGTGCCGACGGCGGCGAGAGCGCTACGCAGCGGATGGCGGATGTATGAGCATTGAAGAGGAATGTATCGGCGAACTCGACCTTGTCACTATCCTTGCCTCCAACCTTTGCGGTCAGGCCGTGAAGGACTCGATCGTAGGACCCCACCACAATTTGAATCGTTTCTGACGTTGTTGGGGTCTTTTCTGCCTTCGCGACTGCCTTCGTTACTGACTTCGTGGCAGACTTCGTATTTGACTTTGCGTTTGGCTTCACTGCCAACTTCGATTCTGATTTCGGTGCTCCATTTGCCTTTGCCTTTTTGGTAGGAGCTATTTCTGCGATGGGCTCGCTCTGCTGCACGGCTTGTCTCTTTCGTTTGGCCATTATGTGTGTAGTTTCGTGTTATATTTGCTCGGCGTAGCAGTGCTGTCGTCTTGAGATGCACGAGATGCCGGTCGCTGGCGCGGCAGCAAAAAAAAGTTTCGAAGTAGGCGATAAGATAAGGCCCCACTCCATATGTGCATAACCCCACTTCGCCCGATGCCAGTGAAGGCAGTGGCAGTTCAGTTATAAGTCTGGCGTAAAGGCTGAGCAAGAGGCATTGAACCCATATGAGTGCTACGCGCTTAGTGTATTCAATCGTATGTGCTGGAGCAGATGTACGAATCCCTAGAGCCATCTATCTATAATCGGCCCATCATCGTCTAGACCCTCCGTTCTGATCCTCAATGTCCCGCTCCACCATCTCGATCGAGCCCAAACTTGGGAATCGCTTTGTGAAGTCCTGAATGTAATCATCCCTCTCCTTAGCTGACATCTCTAGCACGGGTTGCCCCGGGAGGTCCGCGCCAACAAGGTGCTCCGAAGGCTGAGGTGGCCTTCTCTGCTTAGGGGGTGAGGCTGGCCTTCCGCCTGTCGGTAGACTATTAAGATGAACAGGTTTCTTTGGAGCTGGAGGCTTTGCAGGCCCTCTTGTCGCCAGCGCTGGCGGTGCAGATGCTGTCCCGGCGGGGCTATTCCCAGCAACAGCCAGTCCTCGAGGTTGCAGGGGCCCTCCTATCAGAGTCTTGGGTTCGGGGACCCGGGATTTATGAATGTTGAGAGGCTTCCTTGGAATTCTAGGGCCGGCTTGCTCAGGTCTGCTCGGAGCAGCCGGGTTGTCCGTGTACTTTCCATAGCCCTGTGCCGTTTTTGGTGCGTTGGACGGTCGCTGCTCCTCATTCAACAAGCTCTGAACCCGGTTCTGAATGCTGACCGCACGAGATACGCCGCCAATGCTCTTTGGCAATGGCATTGCGCCTGATCCAGGGCCTTCAGTGACGCGTTTTCGATACTCAGCTTGCGCAGCAGCAACACGCTGTTCCTCCTCTTCTAACTTAAGACGCTCCATCTCACGTCGCACCTCAGGGGTCGTCTTATCCTCCTCCTCCATATGGCCGTCATCGCTACGACCATCTGTTGCCACAGAGCCAGCGATAGGAGTAAGATCTCGGCGTCCACCCTCCTTTCGAGGTGATGGCGCTCGCTCTTTTGAATGACTCTTTGAGGAGTTACTACCCTCAAAACGCTTAAAAGCGTCGCCGAACTTGCCCGACAGAATGTCCTTTTTACCAGATAACGAGGTAAGACTAGATCGCTTACTTGACTTCCCTTTATCTGAATCCTCCATACTTTTCAAGAAATCCAGATCGCTTGACCCAGATCCGATCCAGAAATCCTCGTCACCCGTGGGGTCCAGTTGAGGTGACGGGACCTGGGGAGAATACTGTGGTGACGGTTGCGTAGGCCGACTAGGTGGTCTCGATGACTCCCTTCCACGCAAAAAGTCGAGAGTAGTAGACTCGAAGTTTGTGCTTGCTGGTCGCGGTCGAGAAACAGGCGGGTTCGTGCGGGCAGTTGGTTCAAGAAAGTCAGTCCGAGGTCGACCACCCTCCAAGGATGGCCTTGACGAAGACGGCTGCCGAGTATGAGCAGACTGCGGCTCGTAAGACGAGACTCTAGGCTTCATGCTCGGGCGGGGTTCTTGTTTATTCCATTGTCCCCCGTTCTTCTCCGACTGACTCGTCAAACTAGTGGAACGAGGGTAATCTAAGGAGTTAGGTTGATATCCCCTATTTGGGTCCCGGTATGGCTCAGGAGGAGGAGAAGATGTCATGGTGCCGGTCGACACGTATCTTGAGTTTGACTGAGAAGATATAGCTTGAAGTTCTGGATTGCTCCGAATAATGGATGACGCCCGACTAACTTCTTGGACGGGTGCAGATGCAACCTTTGACAGGGCTGGCTCGGTAGGAGGCGACGCCACTGCTGGTTGATGTGCAACTGGTGTCACGGAATGGGGTCTCGACGATGTTCTGGCGTTGGATGAGCCCTGCTGAGGTACCGCGAACACCTCATCTGCCAACCTTTCTACAACTCTCTGGTTTAGATCTGGAGGCGGTTGGCCACCAGCCGTTGGCGAGGAGTCAAAGTCAAACTTGGATCCCTGATCGTGTAAAAGGGAGAATTGATCAAGCGTGGGGAATCGCGATGACAACTCGTCAAACCCGCCTGCACCAGTAGTAGGCTTTGAATCCAAGGCGGCAAACGGATCTCCATCAGTTTTGCTCATAGGAGAAGGGTTTTTGTGTTGCTGTGTCGGGACAGCTTGACGAGCTGGAGATGCTGCCGGACGGCCTCTTCTCATTGGCTTAACTTCAGGAATAGTCTCTTCCTCGGGAACAGACGGCGAAAAGACTGCACCAACAACAGGAGCAGACTCCTGTTTGGGATCCCGAGACTGAGGGCTGTTACGGCCTTGCTCGACTTGTGGTCGCCCAGTATAAATCTGGACAGCGCGTCAATATTCATTCATACCAAGCCCAATGAAGACCACTTACATCATGGATCGGGACTTCTCGTCCCTGCATAGCACAGCCTTCCTTCAAGACCTGATAAATATTCGGTCTAGATTGCATATTTTCTCGCAACATTGAAGCTAAAAAGGTCAGCATCACGGTTCCCAGACCAGGGCGGTAACCTTACCAATTAGCTTCTTCAGGCGGTCAGAAAACACCGGATAACTAGGGAACCGATAGCTGGCATTCAGAATGGCCAATTGCCCCTGGTCTTCGAACGGGGTTGTATAATAGCAGAGCTTATAAAGTAGTACTCCCAGTGCCCAGATATCTGACTTCTCGTTCATCGGTTGCTTTCGATATACGTCAATCATTTCGGGACTTCGATATTGTAACGTTGTGTGCTTCTGGACGTCTTCATCCATCAAGCGACATTCCACCACTGTGGTCGGGGCGGGTTTCGGAGGGGATGCCGAGCCAAAGTCGCAAAGCTTAAAGCGCTTAACGGAACCTTTGGTATTGATAAGAACATTCTCAACTTTCAAGTCTCGGTGTAGCAGCGGCGGTTTCAAGTAGTGCATGCATGCAACACCCTCAGCGATGTCGGTAAAGATATTCAAGATCTCGGGCTCTGTCAGACGATGCTGCAGACGGGTATTCATGAAATCGATCAGGCCGCCACCATTGCAAAACTCCATAAGCAAAAACACTTCATAGCCGCCGCCCCTGAGTTCAGAGGCATGAGAATCGATATATGTGACGATCGGTTTGTGGCCCTTGAGGCGTTTCATCGTCTCGACCTCGATGCGCATGCCCCGCAAGGCCTCCTTATCGGGCACCGCAACTCTCTTCAGCACGGCCAAGTCAGTGCCGTCGACAGGTTTGGGCATCTTGACCAAGTAGACGTGGGCAAAGCCGCCCTCGGAGAGATACTTCTGGATAACTACTCGGTGGCTGCCGACTTGAATCTTGGTGCCGGGGGCGAAGGTGCCAGCTGGAGCACCAACGCCCGGTGCGGCTATGGGGGCTCCGTAGGGTGCATGATGAGGATGCTTCGGAATTGCATGCGCGGCAGGATGATGCCCGTAGGAAGCCATATCGAAAGGTATTTCTCTTGGGCACGTGGCTGTTGAAGATTTCGAGGTCGACGCGAGGCTTAGGCACGGCCAGCGGTCAGGCAGGGAGGAAGGGCGAGTCGGCCGAAGGGGGTCGAAGCGGAGGTTCTAGGTAGGATAGAAAGGAGCGGCGATTTTCGGAAATCAAGGCATTGGCTCAAACACAACAAAGTGGTCGAGATATCACAAAGGGCGCATCGTCGAGGTCTGCGATAGAGTTACAGCCCCTTTGGCAACTTAGTGTTTTGGGCGACTTGCTTGCCTGGCCTGCAGCTCAGCCTCCCGAGACCCTCTCTGGGTTCCACGTTTCGGAATCGATTCAGTGGCGGGGAATCGTCGGCTAATCCGAACGAGGAACGGGTTCAACGAAGGCCCCGACGTCATTTCGACAGGCCACTCTACCCTAGTCGCTTTAATGCGAACCGGCTTGAAGGCATCAAGAATCGAGCGAGACATTGCAACTTGTGATTTCTCCCAGACCGATACCGCGTGACTTGGAGAGCACTTGATCCTTCAGTCGTTAGTGTGAAACGGTCGCCTTGTAAGTCTGAGTGAGACGAAGATCTGCTCGGTGAGAGACTCAACGGTCGCCAATCACGCGAGGGGGAGAAAACACCGCCTAGATTTCTACATGCCAGAGGTAACGTGTAAAGCCCAAGCAGATGCAAAGAGACTTCGATACCATCCGTTAAGTCATATCATTGTCCCGACCAAGTTCATTAGAATTTAGGCGTGTGTGTCTATTGGAAGGTTGGTTGGGGTTTAAAGAACGTCTTGAGGCAGTAGGTAGGGTCTAAATGCAGCGTGTTTTTACACCCTTGTGCCTGTTAAACAGTGTAATGCCGATCCTCACCCCAAGCCACATGATTGACGTGGAGTACTAGTAATGTTCAACTTTGCAGTAGTTCAGGCAGCATCAAACTAAAGGCAACGAGGAAGGGACAAGCTTCAACAAGGTCAACTTGCTGGTGACACTTATCCTAGGGTATTTGGCTCAGCTAGAGCCGGTCAGCGAAAGCCGGTAGGGCTTCGGGAAGTTTCATGGTATATTGCGCATGTTCGTTCCGATCAGGTCGAGTCGTTTTAAACCTTTATTTTTAGACAGAAGAACTTTACTCGAAGATTTTCGTGCCTTACTCTTTGGAGGATCCGTTTCAACGTTAATCACAACTGATCTGTCTCTCTGAATGATTCGTGAGACTAACTGTCACTCCTCCATCTGAATAGGATCTATAAAAAGAACAATCAAATCCAAAGAACCGGGCCTTCCATAGTGAAAATTCGCGGCACCCAATACTTGACGCCCCCATACCTTCCCAGCTCCATCTTTTCTATTCAGCCCAATTTTGACTTCAATCGGCAAATGCCCCATTCCTGGTCCCTGGTTCCTTCGGTGCTTCCAAGTATCCAACCAGGGGTTGCGCATCCTGGTTCTTCCGAAATGAACAGCCAAGCCCTCCAGCACCACAACTAGCACTAAAAGCCATGCCGCAATGCCGAAGTTCTAGAAGGCGCCCAGCCGCCTTATGAGGCCATCGAGGCCAAGGACGCCCGGTAGAGACCCTTGGCGAGGGCGAGGCATTTCGTCAGCTCTGCGTCATACTCGCTATTCAGCAAGTTCCCCCCATCCATTGATAGCAGTCTCTGGCTCATGGGCCATCTTCGCTACGGCGCATCTCCATGATACTTTTTTGAGTAAAGGGACAATGCGGCTTACCTACATCCAACACGAACGCCAGGGGTCCTCCTTTCGCTCTCCACATGGACGTCCATCAATCCAATCCATGCCCTCCATCCAGCTGACACGGAGATCACGGCACGCGGACGGCGAGCGCGGCAGGTCAGGCGCAGCCCACTTGGCTGCCCATCCAGTCATGATCCTCTCCATTCATGTACCTTTGCCAGGGTCATGTACCTCTCTACGCAGGGCTGGCGTCGTTGGTGCCGTTGCTTGAGCTGTTGTCAATTGTGACAAGCCGGCAGATCGGGAAATAGACCAGTTTAAGTCCGCAGCCTACCTGAGCTGAAGAGTATTAAGACAGGGCGGTCCCTCCCATGACCCTCCATGTTCAATCCTCAGCTCTCCTCGCCTTTCAAGCTATTGATTTGAAGACCGACGATCCTACTTATACCCATAGACGCGATCCTGCGAACTACCTCGCGATCACTCCATCTTGTGTATTTCAACTTCGGAGCCTCATAAACCGCAATCATGCCTTCTTTAGCTCCCGTATCTCAGCAGCCGTTGGAAGTGCCCGCCCCAGTCGCGCACCCGACTCCGGCGACCCGCACGAGCTCCGACCAGCCAGTAAGTTCGCCCCAACGCCGAGAAACGAATGGACATCCGCTCCGCTGTCGCGACCTGACTTCCTCAGTCGAATCGTCGCAAAACGATTCAGCGGCGTGTCCAGATCAAAGGCTTGTCGAATCGCTCAAATGACTAACTATGACACGTTGCAGCGCCCAATGGAACCTATGGCTATGCAATCCCAACCTATGTCTCTCCGTGGTGGCAAGGGCGACGGCGGTGTAAGTCAATGACGCCAAGGACTCTTTCTACCTAGAAACTAACGTGATGGACAAGGCGATCTGCTGCGGTATTTGCGCGGGATTGTGCTGCTTTGAGTGCTTGGATTGCTGCTGTTAAACGCCTCCTGGTGACGGCCACCGTGCAGTTTCGCTTCTGGAGCTACCCTATACTAATGCTATGAAGACACGATCAGGGGCGTATGGAGGTTACGACTTCCAGGATACCCAATGCGAATAGATTTGGGTAATGACTTGGATGATGGGGTATATATGGTTTTATTTTGGAGACTAGGTAATGCAAATGCTATTTTAAAATGCTCCATCATTGTTCAATCTCCCGGCGCCAGTTCGATGCATTTCTGATCTGATGGAATTCACTTCACTTACACCCTCACCTCCTCAAGCGTCTTGACAACATCCTCATAGAATCGCACCGATAACCGCTCCGCCACCTCATCAACAGTCTCGATATCCCCTCTCTTTAACCCGAGCTCTTCTTCACCCTTCAAGCACTTTCTCGTTGCTTCTTCGAACTTCTCACCCATATCCGCACCCACTGCCGCAATCTGTCCCTCTGAGAGCAGATTCTCTCTCACACGACGAACGATATCCGGACGACCTCGCGCGCGCCGCAGTTCGATCCCGAGCACGTTTTCGACGGTGCACCAGTGTGCGAGCTCGACGAAGATGACACCTAGACTATAGATATCGAAGCTCTTCTTGGAGCGTTCGCGGTCGCGGCGGCGGTTGGACTGCGCAGAGGGGTGCCTGTAGAGATCATGTTCGGCATCGTCGCCCGGAGCATCTGTCATTTCGTCCGAGCCACCAGGGCGCGAGAAATCGAAGCCGGAGAGGTATGGCTTTCGATAGTCGACGTGCCCGGATCTTGTGCGGAAGAACAGGACGTTGTGGCTCCGGAGTCCCTTATGTAGCCAGTTCACTGCATGGAGGTAGAGTAGGCAGTTACTGATGGCGTGGGCGAGCTTGACGCGGTCAGTGACTCGGGGTTTGCGGACGGAGTCGTCCTGCAGCAAGTCGCGGAGGGAGACTGGAGGAAGAGATGTATGCAAGTCGTCATCGGCTGGGCGCTCAAAGATCAGGCCGAGTCGACGGTCGAGAATGTCAACGTCGTCCTTTGGGATATTGGGGTCGACTTTGTCGAAAAAACCAAGGCAATGGGGAGTCCGGAAGGCTTCAGGTTTGGGGCTGTGGTTGAGTAACGCGGCAAGCTTGCGAACTCGATCGATGATGTCCGCCTTGGAGAGGGAGCCTGACTGAGGTCCTGCGGTGTCGTAGTCCTTCCATTCGATCCAGACTTTCTTCTTTCCCTCGGTTGTCTTCAAGGTAGCCTCACACCTGGGAGAATCAGACTCATCGACGTTAGGGCCCAACTGTACCAAGTACCGAGGGATAAACAGATTTCGCTGTTGTCCCGGCTTCGCTAAGTCGAGGAACCTGGCAGCTGCTTCATCGACTGGACTGGGCTTATCAGATTTCGGATCGATGGTTTCGTTGAAGGCCTTGAACTTGGCTAATTTTGAAAGCTGCCTCAGGGCGTCAGCGTTGGCTTCTCTCTCGAGTTTGGACATTGGCGAGGGCCCAATGGGAGTTCCGGCGTCGAGTTGTGACTTGAGGGCGAGGACAAGGTGACTCAAATCCGCGATCTTGTGATGGAGGAGGAGGACGCCGCGATTGGTGTCTTGAACGGTATTTCGGATCTCGACCTGGAGAGAGTGATCAAGGATGTTTGTCATGTTGTCATTCAGAGTTGAGAATTTGACCAGCAGCCTCTCAAACCCGGCCTTATCAAAGGACGTCCACTTCAGTCTCGTCATGCCGTCGCTAGACTTAGCCTTGAGCCCTGCCATAGCCTTCTTGATGAAGGCTCTCTTCTTCTCGGCTATGGGGAAGTTGGCCTGCTTAGCATCCTTTTCAGGAGCACCCAGAATGCCATCCTCATCATGAACCGGCTTGAGATTGTTGTGCTTGCGCTGATACTCGGTGAACTCGTTGAACAAGCACTGTACCTGGACCAGCAAGTCTAGAACGGTCTGACGATGCAAGTTGAAGATGTTTGAGTTGAGGACCTTGTCCTGATTTTTGGCATCGAGGTCTAACAGACCTGACGTCTCACTCCATGCGAACAGGCGCTGCTGCTCCATGCGCAGCCGCAGGTTGAGGTACTTGCACTCATCTTCGTAGCCGAGGGCTGTGACGAGCAGTTGGATGCCTTGAATGACGACGTGGCATTAGGAACTTGCACATTATGATAAGGAAAACGGTAACAATGACAGCAGAAACAATGACAATGGCTTAGTGCATGGAGATTGCAGAAGAGCGGACGCAATGCAAGATTCAAGACTGGGATGACATGCCTTGGATACAACCCGTGTAGACCTGCAAGCCAATGGAAGCAACGCCTAATGCTAAGCCAGCCAACGACACAGGATCCATAGCCTCAAGCTGCTGCAATCGAATCAATATCAGGGCGTTCGGAGGAAAGGGGATGGCCCAGGACTAGGATTGGGCTCAACGCCGAGACAAAGGCGTAGAGGTGTGGATGTGGGCGTTTTCGGTGGCTGTGGTGAGGGGGATAAATTTGCCCGACATTTAGGACTAGGAGACAAAAATTCGAGGGGTCCTGTGATGGGGCCATTTGTTAATGGGCAAATTTGCTAGATATGGTAGGGATCATGGGTGGACAACATGGATTTTCCGATTAATTTAGTAGGGCGGCAGTTGGAGATCGTGGTGAAACGTGGAATCGACCGATGGGGAGGCATTTTGCGAGATTTTCATGGCTCCTTCTAAACATAGATATCTGGGGTTCACCAGGGGTTCATCATTATAGGCGATACTACCTGGGGTCAAGTCTGTCGAAAGCCTTGAGCCATGTATTTCCTTTGAAGCTATCTCGACGCTCGTAGATCTCTAGTTAAGGGGGGAAGACGACAAGGCAGGTGGTATTGTTGAGGGGAGAGAGGTAGACAGACACACAAGGAACAGGAGCAAATGGAGGAAAATGGAGCGGTCTTCCCATTCAGTATCCGCTCTTTCAAAATGCGGATGGACAGGTAGTGCTAGTGAATACATATTGTCATGTGATGGGATTGAAGGATTCTAAAACTGTGGGATAGGCACGAGAGCCCATATGTTAAATAATTAATTGTTAAGGACACCGCTCTTCCAGACCGTTTCTAGAAATCTTCTCTTCCCCCCATGCATTTCGACCCAACCGCATACGTCAGTTCTCGGTTCCCCTGTCGGCGGAAATCATTCCTTCTCAACTTCTACCCAATCGTGGGCTGGCCAAAACCTAGCACTTCCTCTATAGAATCAGAAACCATTCCCAACAAGCCACAATTATGGCATGTTACAACGGCGGCGGAGATCCCGGGGCTTGTACAAGGCAGCCATTTTTCGGTCACTGACGGCTGCTTGGGCTGTTCCCTGGACATGGCCCATGTGTTGGCGGGCTGACAGGCCCCATGCGCCTTACTGGGCAATAGAATTGTGGGCAAATGTCCATGCACGACATGGCGGATTCCATGGATGAAGCGGAATGTGTTTTTACTTGACAGCAGGAACTTGCCGTTTGAGATGGTGGAGATACTCTAGAAGGTGACAAGAATAACTCTGAATGGATCCTGAAATCTCCTCCATTGCGCCAACGACAAGTCAAAGGCACCGACTACCACCATCCGCATTCCGATATCGCAAGAGAAGACCCTTCCACGGGCTGTCTCTGAGTCCGGATCTCAGCGAGGCAGTCATCTCGGTGTTATGGTGGCATCCGTGTCTATCCACCACTCATCTCACACCCTTTCAGTTCACCGTCCACCAAGACGCCGGCAGCTGAGGGCAGAAGTGCAGAACCGATCAGCCGGCGCAGCAGACCGCGCACAAACCGACATATTGCGGCTGCATAGAGGATAGACACCAAAAGCAGAATGGCGGTGACAGTACGTACCGTTTCCCAAAGACATCGTCCGTTCTTGCATCGTCGAGGCGTCGTTAGAGTCGTTGACAGGCATCTTACAGGTCGTGAACCCCCGGCCGGTGCGAAATAAGGCCGGTAGGGTGGTGGGTTAATGCTCTTAGACGCATCGGAAGCGGATAACCTTGCATGGAGAATATGGGCAAATTAACCCAATATATGAGACAAGGGGCCGCCATTACCGCCTCGCAAGGATCTGGGGGTGGATGGTTTTGAGGCCCGAAGAGCCGCGGACACACGCGCATACTAGCTCTGGTTGTATTGTTGTTGGAACGCTCCGCCCAACTCCGTCTAGTCAATCCTAGGCTCCTGAGATTTGGTTTTCCTAGAACACCGACATGCACCTACGCCGGCAGCGCCGACACTAAGGGCTGGTTGGTGAATCCAAGCAGTGTATTGTGGGTTAATAGCTATTATGGGAGAGCTTCAGATAGGCTCAGTTACGGCAGCTCCAACAGCTTGGATGCACCACGACATCTCGGACCCTCAGGAGGATCCTCATCATCGAGGAACCTCCACGAGTTGAGTGGATACAGACATGCGTGCAAATCGGCCATGGCCGATCGACTGGTACTTCTGAATCCCCGTTGGCACGTTGCAGTCTTGAGCAGAATTTCTTCCATGGTTATGCTAATCCTGGGTTGACTCCATATACATACGGAGTAATACAACTTCACACAATTTGGTTAGGGCTGAAAGGGTGAAGGGGGAGAATACTAGGGACGCCTTGTCAAAACCCTACGACAACTGGTCTATCGTGATAGGCATTCACTCTCCACCCGCGTGCCGTTTAAGGCAATGAATGGCTGCAGATGACTCAAGCACGTCTTCGACGGTCTCAGAAGCGCAAACCAATTTGGCGAGGGGTTGTTGAGCCTGGGTATCGTGGGTTAATTGTTGCTGTCAGGGGCAGCCACACACAACCCGGGACCGTTGGCCATAGCCCATCCACGCACGCGGCACGCCCATGGGCGCACGCACGGGGCCGGGGACGGAGCTGGAGAGGCTAAGGTTTGGGGTGCGATGCTGGCGTACGTGAGGAGATATTAAGATCCCAAGATTTCCACATTGTCTGGAGATCTCATGTGGCGTGGTTGTTTTCCCTCCAACTTGCACCTGCACGAACCAACCTTATACCTGGCGGTTGACTTAGAGCCAACTCAACTTTTTAAGCTTTTTTTCCTTGACTCCAATTGGCCAACCGTCTGGGCTTCGTCTTTGTCAGCTCATCTCAGAGTCTCGGCCTTTTCGCTATCCAGTCTTGTACAAGCGCAACTCCAACGGCAGCGGACCTCCTTTCGGGGACCATCAGCAGCCTTGCAGCGGCAACAAGCTTATTCTACAGGGCGCTCCCACACCCTGCACCACTGAAGGAGGCCTATAACTCACTCATGACGACCCTCTTCTATCCCTCGGGTGGTGCCTCGACCGCAACCCAAACTGTTCATATCAGTGGCACGCCGTCGCCTCCTCCTCCTTACACCTTGTACTCGCATACAAATTCATATTCGCCTACAAACTCATACTCCCAGCCAGCGGTCAACTCCACGGCGAACTTTGTGTGGTATCCTCACCCGCCAGTGATGGACTCCATGGCTTCGTTTTCACAAGCCCATGGCTCAATTGCCAAGGACATGGACGCTTTCTCATCGCCCGCCGATGACCCACCCTCGAGCTCAGGCTCGCCCAACTCTTCGCAACACTCTCAGATGCTCAGTGCCCCGGGGACTTCGATGTCGCCGTCTGCTACTACAGAAGGCCGTGTTAATACGCCGTCGGTACCAGCTGCTTGTCTGGCCTGCGTAAGTCTCATCCTGTTTCCTTTCCCTCATTTATCTGTGCCCGCGTGCGAGAAGATTTAAGAGTCACGAGTCACTAACAGAAACTCCGTCCCACAACAGCGCGGCAAACATCTCAAGTGCGATGGTCAAAATCCTTGCTCTCGCTGTGCCAGTTCCTCCTCTGAGTGCGTCTACGTCGCCTCACGTCGCGGCTATAAAGGACCTCGTCGGGGAACTGCTCAGAATCCCAACAAGCGACATGCTTCGTCGTCGCCCAGACGCTCTCCTTCATCCGGTGCCGACGGCCCGGCGCCGTTGCCGACAAGCTCAGTGGCTTCCATGAGCTCGGCCATGACTTCGACCTTCAACCCAACAATCATCTTACCAGACAATGGACCCAATTCGCCTTTCATTTCCGCCACGACGGCTCCCAGTCACAGCAATATTCAGTTATACCGCTCCTACTGCAGCGCCAATGGCATTGAACAGAACATGACCCTGAGCCATGCCCATCCGAACGGAGTTGTTCCCGCTCAGGTCCCGGTGCCGACGCCTTCAGAGCGATGCCTTGATTCCTTCTACCATTTCTTCCATGCTGCCCATCCCTTCGTTCTGCCTAAACAGTATCTCTTTCCGATCGCCAAGGAAGGCCACATTGAACCCCTGCTTGCGGCAATGCGCTGGATCGGATCGCTCTTTATCGATGCCGGTCCTGCCCGACAGAGCTTCTTTGATGAAGCCTACCGATTGGCTTACGAGCCCAACAGGCCTAAGAATGGGTTTCTTGTCCAAGCCCTCATGCTTCTCGTTCTGGGCCTTGATGGAAGCTGCCAACAGGAGAAGTCTCGGGAAATCCTTGCCGATGTCGAGAACATGGCTGTGCACATTGCATTGAACACTCGACCATTTGCTTCTCTTAACGGCCGAGGCATGTCGGTGGTTGAGGAGAGCTGGAGAAGGACGTGGTGGGATCTCTTTGTAACGGACGGTATGATTGCGGGATCCCATCGCGTGACCAACTTTCTCCTATTTGACATTCCCTCGGATGTCGCGCTTCCATGCGAGGAGTACCAGTATCTCTCAGGAGTAAGTTGGCCAACAGAGTTCTACGAAATAGGGCTTAGCTAACTTGACTTGATAGAACATTCCCCAGCCCATGTACCTCGAAGACCTTGAAAACTCCGACTTCTCGGGTGACGACCGAGAATTCTCCTCGTTTGCATACCGCATCCTCTGCGCCCGTAATTTGGGCAAGTTCATGCGCGTACCTCCCATCTTTGGACCCGAAGATGAGAACCTCGCTCGCATCGAGGCTCTCCTCACCAATTGGAGACTACACCTCCCTGAGTCAAAGCGGGATGCTCTACACAAGGATGGCCGACTGGACGAGATGATGTTCCAGGCTCACATGATGCATCATGCGACCTCGATCCTCCTGCACCAGCCACACTCCCAACTCGACTCGTCACCAGCTCGCAATGTCAATTCTTGTGCTCCCCACCGCGACGTAGCTTCTGGCGACGTCTTCAACGCCCATACCAAGCACACTATTCAGTCGGCGAACGAGATCAGCAGGATGATCACCTACCGTGTGCCTCTCCTCTCCCACACCCATTTCTTTACCTGCATCATCACCCTCTCTTCCATTGTCCATCTTAGCAAGTGGGCACTCTACTTCATCCCCCATGACGATGACGATCTTCGGCAGCAAATTCGGCTCAATATAGGTGCACTATGCAAGCTCTCAGAAGTCTGGAAAGCTGCAGACCGTGCGTTTGGACAGGTCAAGGGGGTTGCCCAGGAGATCTACCGCATGAAGAAGCAGCAGCAAATGGCCCCACAGTACTGGATGGGACTCACGCAGGAGGAGGTCCTCAACACCATAACCACAGACGACTCAATCCTCAGCGAGATTGAGAGCATCCTGCCCAGCATGCCAGATATGATGGGCTGACGTGGGACGGGAACCTTGCACCAGTGTTCCCCCTTGTTGGGACGAGATAGGGATCGTAGCTTAGGGAACGGCATCCTACGCTAGAGCCGCAGGGAGCTGGAATGTATGATGATGAGTAACGGAAGTTCTAGAAGGCAGGGGTAAATTAGGTTAAATCCTATACTAGACCGGCCGGGCATATAAGCGGTCAGGGGTTGGACATGGATAAGGGTTCTTGACTATTTGGGATGGGCGTTTGGTTGC
Source organism: Nectriaceae sp. PG4201 (assembly GCA_023628695.1). Taxonomy (NCBI): domain Eukaryota; kingdom Fungi; phylum Ascomycota; class Sordariomycetes; order Hypocreales; family Nectriaceae; species Nectriaceae sp. PG4201. The sequence goes on from JAMAKE010000004.1 coordinate 654,410, forward strand.
TTGGGATGATATCAGGTGGCTGTTTTGTTCTACTGCCAGTTACTCTTACTTCACCTTGTCAACTAGATTTCATGACTATTCTGTTACTTCGTTCGTTCTTCCTTATGCTAGTACATGTGTCAAACTTGCATCAGAATCCTGGAGGGAAATAAATGAGACTCCTTTAAGGATGCTGCTCGTAGGCTATTACTCGGATCATCTAAGTTCTGTTACAGGCTGATGCTTTCAAATGCTCCTCAAGGCTATTCTCTCGGAAACTCTCCTTTCCGGCTTCACGGTTTCATCCTCATCCACTCTTGCCACTGGAATTACTTGTCTTCCATCCGTCATCTTGGTATCCGACTAATCATAAGAATACATCGCGGTAAGGCGTATAGCCCTGCTCTCCAGATCACCATGTCTGGTCCCCATTGGGAAATAGGGTTCATCGCCGTACGACCTTCCGGGCGATGAAGAAGATCTCTCCCGACCCACCGCAATGGTTCTCGTGACTGAACACGGGACTTGAGTCTCCCCATGGTGTATCAACTAGCGCCAATCCCTGTTGAAACTTCCGCAGATGTTAACCTCCTGCCGAAACGATGGATTAACCCACGAGCTAGGAGACGGTGGCGACTCGAAGAGTTCGCATTCTTAGTGTTGGCGCCGAGTATCTTAGTCGCCCGAAGTACTAGCCGTTTTCTGTTGCATAGCGGCGATTGAAGTTTTACCAGATGTTGATGGTGTTGACGTGCTAGTAGACTGACGTGTATGCAAAGCCACTTATCTCATGCTACATGATAAATAGGGTAAATTATTAGACTCATGCATGAAGCTAATATTGGAAATGGGATTCCAGTTGTGCAGATGTGATCTGCAGGTCTAATCTTCTCCTCTTCAAAGTAACTCTGCATCAGTACCTTGCCCCTTGATATTACCAAGTGCTACTCAATAGGGGTAACGTTCATCACGTCATGAGATTCTGTATCAGGAGCCCCTGCACAAACGGCCTCTATCGGCCTTGTAGATCCCCCACACAAGCTTCAAAGTCACAGCATTCAGAAATCAGTTGTGGATCGCCATCTGCTTGTTTTGCCCGTGAACCAAAACAGATCACTCCTCAAATATGATCGGGCAATCTGATGAGGACAGCCGTATGAGGGATCGGGTAGTGTTTTCCCGTGTGATGTTACAAGGCTTTAGATTCTATGGAACGACTATTGCTCTTCGGAAGCTTGAGATAGGGGTTGAGCCCCTTTCGGGCGAGAACACTTGACCTCATCTAGGATAGAGTAGTTTGTAGACCGGTTAGAACATATGGAACCTCCGTATTGCCACCGAAGTATATGCTACGGCCCATGCTGCAAGTTTCTTCGAGATGAACGGGAGCCTTACTTAGTCGCAGGTAAATGCCACATCTGGGAGGCAAATTCATGTTGATCAGAGTCGACGAAATGTTGGGAGTTGCTGGTACCGACATATCCTAGTTTGGTCACCGGAAATCGGCTTCCCCATATGTGCTCAAGTTCCCTCCATATTAGACTCTCTCTACCTGGTCTGATGCCTTGGTGAGATACCCCGTCGTAGATCATCACAAGCTTGTTCAGATGGTTTCGTCGGCTGAGTACTCCTTGCCCTTATCGAGAATATCGATTTAACCTGTCCTATGTATAGCCATGTTGGAATATTCGACGCTGTTCGGGTACAATACTGTCGTCGATACGAGTTCGTTGATACTATGTAATCGAGAAAGTCTGGTCAATTGCAGCTGAAGTCTGGTAAATTTAGAACGAGCTCTAACCTCGGGGGGGTGGGGCTTTTGTATTTGCGGGATGGGTGCCCTGGCTGGCGGGGGTGCGGTATATGTTATGGATGTGTAAAACTCGGCTAGGTCTTGCGACATTATGGATGAGGACGGGTCGGAAAGTTGAGAGCGTCCAGTTTAATAACTTTGAGTTTGTTCGGTATCGATCGGTCATATTTGTTGATCATATGCTGTCCCTCAATATAAGTATATGGAAGAGGTAGGAAGCGGTCGATGGTATCGTTTCGAATACGCGCACGTCGATGCACAGCTGCTATCAATCCAAACACCGTTGAGCCTCGGAGTCGCCATCGAATTATATACTCCCGCCCTATGATATTGAAGTGGTCGGATAAAGCTCGATGCCGATACTTGTTGACGGCTAAGTTTCCGAAAGGCGCCTGTCATCTCAGGCTAATCTTCCTCATTGCTCGATGATCTGTAGCAGACGAAGGTTCGTCGGCCCCCGACGTTTTGAATCCGGCTCTATTAAGTCTTGGACTACCTATAGCTCAGTCTCTTCACCATCCTCATGGATTATCATCAACTGGGCCTCTCCTGTGCAGCTTCCGTTAATGATTCCTATTCGTGCTCGCATGAATATATTCGGGTGTTGCACGCCTTCAGGCACGTGCTTATCCTCAGCGATGAATGGTGGCCCCCTTCCGTAAATCGACTTGCAGATATTGAGTTTTCCGAGGCCCATGCTCGAAACTATCACTTTTTCTACCTTGTTTCCTCCTAATGAGAGAAGGTCTTTGTCGTTGAAACCCCGGAGACCATAGACGGAGGTAGAAGTTGTATATGGCTACTTAGGCTTGGATGATTTTGATACAGGCTGATTTATCCATTGTTTATAAAGAAGAAGGCAATATAAGCGCACATCAGAGTGTTGTCTTAAAACATGAGTATCTTGGGATGTACGCAATACAGCTCTCGACTCGTTTCAGATGTGCTGGTTTTACGGAAGATTCGCCATGATATCGACCGGGTATATGGAGGTCAGGCCTGTACCTTGAAGGCGAACGGAAGGACCTGGTCCTGGTATCGCTGATAGAATGATAAGGATCGTGTGTTACTGAGGTCAGGGGAATAAAAATGATGTAGATTATGTTATTGTTCCGTATGACGACAGGATACACTGGGATCTCGACAGGTGACCTCGACATAGCGAAGTATTTCCCTCACAAGAACCTAGAGAATAAATATCCATCGTTGAAAAGGACTGCCGTAGCTGGAGGAGCTGAGTTTGGCTAGAAGGACCCCTTAGGCGAATACACGATGATGAGTGAGGGAGGAGAGGGGATATAGTTTGGGGTGTAGAAAATGGGGAAGGGATCTGACAATCACAGATTCTTATTCTTAGCAGAATCGGTCATCCTCGTAATCTGACTGCTTGCTCTTTGAACTCCACTCCGTCTGGCAAGAGTCATCATCTTGTAAGCCGCCCGAGCGACGCCACACTCAGAAGAAGGTGCCCGATAATACCACGTAAAACTCTTCAACGTGTCACGCCCAGAATGCTGCTGTCTCTGCTTCCTCCGATGACATGGATGCAAGACGCCTGTCAATGAACTACAAGAAGCGTGTGTTGCAACGCTGAAATCATCTGCCGGAGAGCGTATCTCCAAGTCGTTGCATCTTGGCACCCTTTCCCTCGCGTAAACAAACTGATATCACATCCCTAATGAACTAAACCTCTGCACAATCACTTGGAGAGTTCCGGATGAAGTACAGACGAAGCCTGATCGGCCTGACCGTAAGATCTCACGGGGTCTCTTTCAGGTTACAGACTTCACCGATCATTTATTGTGGGGGTAATTTTTAATTCTCCGACGCAGAGCAGTCGCCGAGAGGAGACCTTATGCGGAGTTTTACGCATCTCTTCTAACAAGTATTAGGGATTTGGGGAGACGCCGAACCTCAGGGGATAGCAATGATGAGCCGTCCTCTTTGAGACACGGTATAAGTGAGAGAGAGTGTGTGATCTCCTGACAGCTTGCGTTAAGTGCTAGATGCCATAAAGCCAACAAATAGACATAAGGAACAGGGCCAAACTGCGAATGGGAGAATGGATGAATAGGTTCGTGGCAGTGCTCTTCGTCCTGATCAGTCTTTAGCTGACGGGTTTACAAAGGAAACATTGACTGTAGCTATCAAAGTTAATTATGAAATCCCCGCTTGAATATATTCTCTTCTGTTTCTTGGCCTCTGCTCATAGGCCTTATTTAGGGTCGTTTTCGCTTAGTAAAGGATTTTGTTTAGGTTTAGGTTAGGACCTGACGATGCGTAGAGGGTCGAGATACTTGATGGCACCCTTTGATGTTTTAGTTCAGCCGCCTGCTCTTGTAATGAGGAACAACTCGAGTAGCCGTGTCTCTTGGCTGTGCGATCGTAGCCTCGATCTTGGATTCACCTTTCTTCAAGGACTAACTTGCCAGTCCAGCCTTACAAGGCTCTCGTGATGTACCTCTATAGTTCTATTTTGGATTATTCTTATCTGCAAGATGGGAGATCCTACGGTGCATCGTGCGATTTGTGGGTACTGCGCAAAACAATGGATTGGTTACATCTCGGCCGGAAGATTTGCTCTTATTCGTTAGTCCCAAGGCAACACCGTCCCAGGGGATGTTTGACTAGGGCAGTGTCACCTCGGCGATGTTGAGAGGACCAGCAACATATCGTCGGGCTCCAGTGTTTGGCGATTAGCGGCGGCTAATCCCCTACCGCTGGGCGCTAGCCGAAAGGGGCCTCCGGATTATCGGCGATGGGCAGCTCAGCCTTAAATGTGGCCGCCGACAGACCTAATCCCCGAAGCCAATCACAAGGCGCACGACGTCCCCGAGAATGGTCCCCGATGACCCGAAGGCTTAGCTGGCCCGTCTGCCACGGCCGAGACCGTTTGGCCTCGATTCGTGCTATGCGTGGCATCGACTTCTGGGGCTCTAGTGCTGCGGCTTGAGTGCTCCGGGCTTGTACTCCGAGCTTGAGCTGGCTGGTGGATGCATGACTGCAGATTTTGAAATCCTATTGTCGAGATGTCGGCGTCTATGAGGGAGAGCTGCCCGGAGGATCGAGTGAATGACCAATTTAAAGTCAACGGCCGCCATCTTTTTTAGTCAATTGGTCATCGAAGAACAAGAGGCTTTTAGAATCCAAACGATAAATGTTCGATAGTCGGCGAGGAGGCTTGTTAAGGCGCGGCTGGCTTGCATTCTTTGGCCCCCAAATCGGCACTCGGTTCCGTGCTTATCAGCGACTTCCGGATTCATATAAATCCTTCTCCATCTTTTCACGATGCAAAGTATTGAACGCCAACGGCTTATGGAAATGCAAGACTACAGCATGGATGTCGAACAGCGCCCTGTGGCGGAGAAGCATCTGCTCAACAACACTGTCAAGAACTTCACCTGGAGAGACGTGACGGTGACGGTGAAGGATCGTGAGACGAAGGAGGCAAAGATGATTGTGGATAATGTTGAGGGTATTGTGGAAGCTGGTAAGGCCTCACCTCAATGAGCCTCCTGGATCGGAGAACTGACGAGGTGATAGGCGAGATTTGTGCCTTTATGGGACCATCGGGATGTGGAAAGACAACCCTGCTAAACGTGCTGGCTCGAAGGCCGACGGGTGCCGGCCATGTCGATGCTGAGGTTCTCGTCAACGGTAGTAAACTATCAAGGGCGGCGTTTCGCAAAATCTCATGTTTCGTTGAGCAAGAAGATGCTCTCATTGGATCTCTCACTGTACGCGAGACACTCGAGTTCTCTTCGCGATTAGCCAGCACAAGGTGAGTCTCCCAAACAAGTATTTGGGAATCTCAATTGCTCACTCTCATAAGCTCCCTCCCCAAGCAAGAACGAATTCTCCGCATAAACGGCCTTCTTGAATCCTTCGGCCTAGTTGCTCAAGCAAACACCCTCATCGGCACTCCCATCCGTAAAGGCATCTCCGGCGGCCAAAAACGCCGTGTCGGCGTTGCCAGCCAACTCATCACCAGTCCGAAACTGCTCTTCCTTGACGAACCTACCAGTGGTCTCGACTCCGCCGCTAGCTACGAGGTCGTCAACTATCTCCGTCAAGTTGCCCGTCGAAACAACCTGATCGTGATCTGCTCGATCCACCAACCTTCCACATCCACGTTTAACCTTTTCGACAAGCTGTTGCTGCTAAGTGGCGGCAAGACGCATTATTTCGGACCCGTTAGGCAAGTTACTCAGCACTATGATGAGGTCGGGCTGCAAGTACCGCAGTATGTGAATCCGGCAGAGTTCCTGCTGGAGTTGGTGAACATCGACTTTGCGCAGGATAACGATGCAGCGAGGCAGCGGCTACATAACCTCCAGGCCGCGTGGCAGACGTCGAGACGTGCGAAGGAGACTAGCACTACGATCATGGGCGCTGAACAAGCCGGTGGACACTTGGGCATTGAGGCTGTAGATAAGAAGCCTGGTATGGCGAGTATCACCCTCACCCTACTTCACCGGAGCTTCGTAAAAAGCTACCGTGACGTCGTGGCCTACGGTATCCGTTTCGCCATGTACCTCGGCCTGGCCATCATGATGGGCACCGTCTGGGTCCGTCTCGACCCATCTCAAGAATCCATTCAACCTCTCATCAATGCCATCTTCTTCGGCTCCGCTTTCATGTCCTTCATGGCCGTCGCATATGTGCCCGCCTTCTTGGAGGATCGACTACAGTACGTCAAGGAGCACCACAACGGCTTGTACGGCGCGACGGAGTTGATCATCTCCAACTTTTTCATTGGCGTGCCATACTTGTTCATCATTGCGATGGTGTTCTCTGTTATATCCTACTGGCTTTCGAATTTCCAACCGACGGCGGGTGCGTTCTTCACCTGGGTTATGTGGCTGTTCCTGGATCTTCTGGCAGCTGAGTCACTGGTTGTATTCTTTACCAGCTTGTTCCCCAGCTTCGTCATTGCTCTCGCTCTGGTTGCGTTTGCGAACGGATTGTGGATGTCTGTCGGTGGCTTCATGGTTCCACCCACGATTCTCAACGTGTTCTACAAGTATGTCTTCCATTACTGGGACTACCAGAAGTATGTCTTCGAGGGCATGATGGTCAATGAGTTCAAGGATCGAGTGTATGACTGTGGCAAGGATTGTCGGTGCATGTGGGACTCACCGCTTGCTGATCGGTGCAAAATTCAAGGCACGGCTGTTTTGAGCCAGTATGGTTATGACACGGGGAACATGGGGAGGGATGTGGGTATTATGATTGCCATAATTTTTGGATATCGGTTGGCAGCGTGGGCGGTGTTGATGTTGAAGAGGTAAAAGAAAAACATTAATGCTATTAGACGTAATAATTAATGAGATGCTCGAACATTTAAACATATTGAACTAAAGGCTACTTTGATCCTTCTAATGCATTCAAGCGCCAGTTTGTTTAGAGTGGTCGAAGTTTCATTTCCGATCTGTAGGAGATCATAGAACCTGCTCCGTAGAGCTATCTCATACGAAACGCGACAAAAGTAGAGAATGTGTCCTCTTATTGAAATATCACTATGAGAGATATCTGATCATTGCAATCGTCAATAAATGAAGGTTGTAGGTATGTGATGACCGAGAACCCTAAAGTCTTGTGGTACAGAGGAATGAAAGAAGCTTTGTGTCGTGTCAAAGGCGTGTATTCTATGCGATCAACTGCTCAAGCTAAGCGGAACACTTTAATATGTACATAATTGAAGTTACATGACCGTTTCTCCTTGAGGTCAATAATAAAAGTGATAAAACAAGATCAAGAATCGAAAATCGCCTAGCAGACCTTTGGAAGGGTAGCCAGGTTCTTGGGGATAACACCCGCTGCAACGGCCCCCTTGTAGGACCAGCGGTAGTCATCACCCAGGTTAGCCTTCCAGGTCCAGAAGACCCAACCAAGGGTATACTTCTCATAAGCGTACACCTGGGCAGCGAACCAGTTCTTGTAAAAGTCCTTCTGGGAGGAGGTGCTCCAGGCGTCCGTCTTCTCGACATTGTCGGGGACGGCGATGCTCCACTCGCCGACAATGGTGTTGCCGTCGGCGTTGCGGTTGTCGGCGCACGACGTCTTGATGTAGGTGTCCTTGTCGACGGCGACGCTAGAGTCCCACTTGATGTAGCGATGATCATCGAAGGCGGTGAAGCTGGTATCGGTGAGGAATTCCGTGGGGTTGCCAGAGCCCCATTTCGAGTTCATCATCTGGACGTGGAGACGGCTTCCAGAGCCGACGCCGAGGCTGGTCTCGACCTTGCGGATCGCCTGGCCTTATGTAAGTCAGTGAAATCAAGAAGTTTTGAAAGACACGTACAGCATATGCGTTCTTGTAGTAAGTACTTCGCATGGAGGGAACGGCCTTGTCCCAGGCGAGAGGCTCGTTGACAATCTCGAGCATACCAACGTTGCGGTATTCGGTCTTGGTGTGGATAATGTCGGTAATCCACTCGAGCCACTGGACGGCACGGTCGTAGTTGTAGTCGTTGTAGAATCCAGCCGTAGAGGCATACTGGCCGGTGAAGGGTTGATTGGGCTCCTGAGCACCGGGGGCACCGTGAAGGCTGTAACTGTCAGTGACGGAAGGGATATTTGCGTTAAGAGATGACGAACTCGAGAATGATGTAGAAGCCTCGGTCACTAGCCCAACCGCACAGCTGAGTCAAGTACGACAATCCGCCTCTGGGGAACATCGCTCCGCTTTCAATCAGGTCCTCCTTCAACCAGTATCCCAAGGGAACTCGGATGGTGTTCAAGCCATAGCTCATCATCTCATCCAGATCAGCCGTAGTAATGTACGAGCCATAATGCGTCTGGAAAGCCGTATTAGACCTGTCCTGACCGGTGTTCATCACACAATCAAACTCGGACTGCTGTCCCGAGCAGCCCATGGTCTGCCATTCCTGCCAGTCGATCCACGGCTCGAAGATGAAAAGACTGCCCAGGTTGACACCTCGAATGGGGGTCTTGCCCGGGAGCCATCGCTTCTCGACAGCATCGTACACAGGCTGGGGCTGGCTGTCGAAAAGACTGAGACCTCGCTTGTCGAGAATTGGCTTGCTGCCATCGTTGGGCAACCAAGCGTTTGCCACGGCCGCAAAGGCGGCAAGAGATGCCACGAACGTACCAGATACCATCTTTCAGTACCGGACTAAAAGAATGTAATGAGTTGGGAGAAATGCACAAAACGAATGGAAATATACAAAGAGTGTGAAAGTCACTGGAGAAGGTACTAAAGGAAACAGCAGTCAACATTGGTAGATATATACATAGCCTCCTCGACTTATGGTCTCCGGATTTCCCGAAGCATAGCGACGTCAGGAGACTATTTAGGGATGAGCCTCGCAATATAATGGTCAGTAAAAGTAAAGCCGAGATGGTTCGTTGATGCTTGTCATGACGAAGAAATGGGAGCTATTCAGGCCTCTAAGGTCGTTGGCGCGTATCATGGTAATGAAGGGCTCCGGCCGAATCCTACGTTGGTGGAGCCCTTGCTCAGGGGTCCTCAACTACAACGCCCAAAGTAGTATGACTTCCAAACTGGGGGGCGAATCTCCGTGAAACAGATGGAGATGCACTTGCAGCTACCCATGTCGTTGTTTCGGGGATGAAACATCAGTCAATAGTTGATGCTATAAGTCGCCGTCCCTACGAATTAATAGATTGTGTGACGTAGTGATCACTCCGAATCCAGCGTTCAAAGGTGAGAAACGTCTTTGGCATCTATTCATTGCTTCGAAGAAAGTTGAAGGAATTGGTAAATTCGATAAATCAGTTCTGCCGCCTTCAAGCTTCTGTAAAATGGGACAATCGTGAGGTGCACGTCTACCGTTTTCCTATAGCTGTAGTACACTGAAACAGTGTTGAGGCGCCTTATAATTCATGTTCTCGCAGCAGACATATAGACACAACTATGAGGCCCGCAAGGTCTGCATTCTCGTAAGGTGGAGACTCAGTCTCCCTATCACCATTCAACATCGCTACTCGATGTGCTCGAAGCAAGAAGTGGCTAAGATGCAACTGCAACTTCAACCTTACCCAAGAATTGGTAACATACCTCTGCCTCACCCCAGGTCTCAGATGATGAGTCTCAATTAGTATCAACAATGAAATCGGCGTCGGCAGTTGTTCTACATAATAGACAGGCCAGGATTGGTCCCTGGGCGTCCACGCAGGCTCAAGAATACACTGCACATCGACCTACCTCAGGAACCATAATCTTTGACCAGACACTTATGCCTAAACCCTAATGCCCATTACTGAGCTGATAGTATTACCTTTGGATGATATTAGGTTCAATTTATAGATTAGGCAGGCTTTCTGCTTGACCTTATGATTGATATGAAGTCGGGTCATTAAACGAGGTGAGCGGTGTTTTCTTTCACCCTCTTGGCGTCCAACCTTGCCACCCTCAATCCCACCAATCGCATTCCGTCGCGAGAATCGTAATCCTCGTTAACTGAGGCTGATGATCGCTCACTCAATCAGCCCTACCGGGCAGCACGGATCTCGACAAAAGTACAGCCACACAAGGCGAAGAATGCTTGTGACGAGAAATTGTTAGTGGACCATGCAATTCGTAGGGCATTGACTAACACTATTTCCGCCTCTGCTCTAGGCCAAGCCACTGATGCTCGGTTGCCCTGTCACTGCCCCTGTAGCGTCGGGGTCGTAACGCAGATACGACGAATACGCTAGGAATGCGAGAGAAACTGATTGAGCCAGCAGTCGGCATTGCGTACCGAAAATGCTGATCAGCAATATAGTTTGCTTGGTGTTTTGTATACGGCTTGTGACTTTCATGGCTATATAAAGGGCCCAAATCTCCCTCAACTGTCTCAATGATCATCATCCTCAGCCACCCGTCTCTTGAGACTCGAGAGCCTGCATCTTGAAATCAATCACCCCACTCTTCGCGAACGTCCGACTTACACGACCCAATATATCAAACAACACCACTTCACATCAGACAAAAATGGGTTTTGGTACATCTTCCAAGGACAAGGAGCAGAGCGAGGTGGCTCATATCCCTCCTTCTGTGTCCGACCTCCACTGCTTCACCGAAACAGAGGGTGTCATCACCACCAGTTCGTTGCCCCATTCCAGCTACAAAGTTTAGGGCATCACCAACTAACGCTCCCCACTCCCAGCCATGATGGATCTTCCCGGCTATCGCATCACCAAGGTTCTCGGCGCCGTCTACGGTGTCACAGTCCGGTCCCGCAACATTGCCGCCGGCATCACCATGGTCATCAAGAGTATGGCAGGAGGCGAGCTGCGCTGGTTCACCTCTATGCTCTACGCCTGCCGAAACGACTCCATCAGCCGAGTCGTTGCTGAGACGCGTTCGCGTGGAGGAAACGCCATCATCTGCCTGCGCTTCGATGCGGGTGATCTGGGAGGCTTCGCCCAGACGTGCGCCTACGGCACGGCCTGTGTCGTGGAGAAGCTTCCGGATGGTACAGTGGAGGCACCGCAATTGAAGGCGGCTACTTGATTACCCATTTATTCTACTCTAACGTCGACATACGATAGCTCCCTCTGCTCGTAAATGAAATCTGTATAATGAGAACGAAACGTAAGGGAAGGGATTGGGGTTGGTTGAAAACAATGCCTTATTCAAGCTGTAACTCGATTTGCTTCAATAGCTAGACCCGCCAATGATACCACTTGAGATTTGCGCCATGACACTGTATTTATCCTGAGAAATTTTGACCAATCCGTGAAATAAGAAGCTCATAAGGTACTGTACAATTTCAACTTGATTAGTCCATCCCCTGGAAATTTGATGTTCATGATGAGAACGCCATCGCTCAACGCCAAGACGCGACACTGCCCGGAACGCTTACGTCATCAAGCCTCTGCCAGCACGAACACCCATCATCCCCTTGCGTCCTCCTGCCTTTGTTGAGCTCCATTATCAGAGTAGCATCTGCTATTGACAACCCAAAACAGTAACTTCAGCAATCTCGCAGGCTTGTATTGCTTGCACCCGGTCGTTTCCTCCAACAATTGTCGTTGCCTTGGACAATATGCCTGAGTCGTCTCGCCGGTAGCCTCGATCCAGTTCCCAACTTAGACCAACCTCCCCGAAATCGTTCTCGTTTCGCTCTTCCGCCACGATGGAAGCCAAACATAGCTCACCCAATACCGACGGCGAGCCCCGTTACTCGGCCGATTCGCTGTCTTCGGTGTCGACAACGAGTCTTGTCTTTGAAAGACTGCATGAGAAGACGGAGAAGGATGCGGAGATGGAGAGGGCAAAGAAGGAATACAATGGCAGTCTCGAGGACGAGGATCCCCTCAAGGATGAAGATCCCGACGACCTTGAGACCGGCCCGTTTCTAGGCCCTGGCGCCGCACTTCATCGCAAGCCGATGGACAAGAGCTTGCGCCGGATCCTCATCATTATTGGCGTCATCTTCGTCGGTGGATGGCTCGGCGGCCTGGGCATCTTCCTCGTTTCTGGTTCTTACAAACACGAGAGTGACACCGACCACGATCCCGATGCCCTTTCGCGAGGTTCAGGCAAACCCGTCACAATGGACCAAATCTTCGAGGGCTTCTGGTACCCGAAATCGCATTCCATCAGCTGGGTTGCGGGCCCAGATGGGGAAGACGGACTCTTGATTGAGGTGGGCGCCAGCGGCAAAGATTACATGGTGGTTGAGGATGTTCGCAGGAACAAGGATACTATGACGACCGGCGACGCGAGCACCAGCATTGCTACTACGCGCACTCTGATGAAGGATCCCGTCTTCGAATATGGGGGAAAGACCTACAACCCGGAATGGACTGGACCAAGCCCTGATCTGAAGAAGGTCCTCATTGGAATCAATCGGAAGAAGAACTGGCGTCATTCCTTCACTGCGACATATTTCATCCTCGACGTTGAAACTCAATCGGTGGAGCCACTCGTTCCTCTCAATGTTGACGCTAAGGTGCAACTCGCTACCTGGAACGCTCAAAGCGATGCCATCTCCTTTACCCAGGACAACAACCTCTTCATCCGCCGCCTAACCGGCAAGGGCGATGTCACTCAGATCACCCGTGATGGTGGCCCCGAGTATTTCTACGGTATTCCTGACTGGGTCTACGAGGAAGAAGTCTTTGGCGGACGCAGCGCAACATGGTGGTCCGAGGACGGCAAATACCTAGCCTTCCTCCGAACCAACGAGACTGGCGTTCCAGAGTATCCCGTCCAGTTCTTCATCTCCCGCCCCAGCGGTATCGACCCTCCTGAAGGTGAATGGGCATATCCCGAGGTCCAGAAGATCAAGTATCCCAAAGCTGGTGCACATAACCCCGTTGTTGACCTTCAGTTCTACGACTTGGAAAAAGCCGATGTTTTCTCCGTTACCATCGACGGCGGCTTTGAAGACGATAACCGCATCATCAACAACCTAGTTTGGGCTGGTGACAAAGTCATCGTCAAGGAAACCAACCGCGTGAGCGACATTCTCAAGGTCATTCTCATCGACGTCGCTTCCCGTGAGGGCAAGACAGTGAACACCATCGATGTTGATAAACTTGACGGAGGATGGTTCGAGATTTCGCATAAAATGACATATATCCCCGCCGACCCAGAAAACGGTCGACCAGAGGATGGCTACGTTGACTCTGTCATCTATGAGGACCACGACCATCTCGCCTACTTCACTCCCCTCGACAACCCAAAGCCCATTATGCTCACCTCCGGCCCTTGGGAAGTTGACGACGCTCCCTCTGCCGTAGACCTAGTCAACAACCTCGTCTACTTCATCGGGACCAAAGAATCATCCATCCAACGCCACGTTTACTCCGTTAAACTCGACGGCACAGGCTTACAACCCCTAACCAACACTTCTTCCGAAGGCTACTACGGTGCCTCCTTCTCCTCCGGCGCTGGCTTTGTTCTTCTCTCGTACCGTGGTCCTAGGGTTCCGTACCAGCAGGTCATCTCCACCCCTTCCACCCGCTCGGTATACAACCACATCCTCGAGGACAATGTCGAGCTCGCGGACCGTGCAAAGAAGCATGCCCTCCCCATCCTCAAATACGGAACGATTGACATTGGCAACGGGATAGAACTCAACTACCTGGAGCGCCGACCCCCTCATTTCAACAAGAAGAAGAAATACCCCGTCCTCTTCCAGCAATACTCAGGTCCAGGATCCCAATCCGTCACCAAAAGATTCACCGTCGACTTCCAAGCCTACGTCGCCGCCTCTCTCGGTTACCTCGTCATCACCGTCGACCCCCGTGGCACTGGCTTCCTTGGTCGCAAGCACCGTGTCGTCGTCCGCTCACAACTTGGTGTCTTGGAGTCGCACGACCACATCGCCGCCGCCCGCGAGTTTGCCAAACGGCCCTACATCGACGCTGACCGTCTCGCCATCTGGGGCTGGTCATACGGCGGCTTCACAACTCTCAAGACGCTGGAGCAAGACGCTGGCCAGACGTTTTCATACGGAATGGCTGTTGCGCCTGTCACGGATTGGCGCTTCTACGACAGCATCTACACAGAGCGCTACATGCGCACCCCACAAGACAATTGGGACGGCTACGAAGATTCAAAGGTCGCCAACGCTACAGCCCTAGGTCAGAACAAGCGCTTCCTGCTCATGCACGGCGTGGCGGACGACAACGTGCACTTCCAGAACTCCCTAACCCTGCTAGACGACTTGGATCTTGCGGGTGTCGAGAACTACGACGTGCATGTATTTCCGGATAGTGACCATAGCATATACTTCCATAACGGAAACCGGATTGTATACGATAGTAAGTTCATCGTTGGTCTTTTGAAGAATTGCAGTGCTGACTTTAGTGGCAGAGCTGAGGAACTGGCTCATTAACGCCTTCAATGGCGAGTGGCTTAAGACCGCTGATCCTCAACCCTATGTTGATAAGAGGAGGGGGGTTGAGATGGTCTCAGAATGAAGTTGTTGGGAAGATTTATCGGTTAGGCATGCTTTGTTAACATAAGGTGTTTGGGCATTTTGTCATGGATACACAACATGTATATATTCATGGTGTTAGGGCGTCACATTAGGAATCAAACCAGGATATGCAACAACTCAAAATCAAGAAATTGATGTACTATCATACACATACAAAAGACGAGTTTTGTTCTCCCCGTCGGCGACATTTGATTTGAAAACCGTCATCCTCAAAGTCTACCTGCAAGATCCTGAGTCAAACTCGCTCAAAAAACCCCCAAACCCCTTACCGGCGTCCCTCAAACAGGAGAGACAAACTATGATTACAGGGTCATGAGTCCAAAGCAATACCTGAATCCTCCTTGGATCGCGCAGATGGTGATGGCGTCCGTAGCCCAATACCCGTCATTGGACGAGCCTGCAGCTGATTATGCGCAATGGATGGCGCTTTAACGGCAGGTAGCCAGCACCACATCGGTACCTGCATCTAGTAACCGTAGCCGGTGGGCTGCGGTGCGAAGCCGTTGGTCTGGCCGTAAGGCGCCGGCGAAGGGCTGGTGCCCAAGCCACCAGGGCCTGCGGTTATCATGAGCCTAGAGCCCCCGAGGATTGGAGTGTTGTCCTCGGTTTTCTCCGTCTCTGATTCCTTAGCCTTCCTTGCCTCATTGTCAGCCTTGAGAGTGGCGAGCTCCTTGGTCTGTTGGCACAACATGTTGATCATGTAGGGCATTGAGAAGTCCATAAGACCATGCCGCCATGACAGCTCGAGGACAAGGTCAGGTCGGATGAGCTCATTACAAGCGTAAAGCATGCCAGTATAGCATTCACGATGGCCGATGTCGACGAACTGAGAAGTCTTAGTAATCAATATCGAAAAATGGGTAGCATCCAACTTACGTATTGGAGAAGGTCGTTCACAATGTCGTTCTTGGCGGACAGGGCAGCAGTCTCGATGGCGTCCTTGAAGAGCTTGTCCTGTTTAGACAGGGCAATCGACTTCTCCCACCGCTTGTTCTTCCGGTAGATGCTGGCAGCAATCTGGCGGAAGAAGATGAGGTCATGCTTCTCCAGGCGAGCCGCAAGCTCGTTAGCATCGTAGTTGTCATAGTTCTGAACTGAGTCACGGAGAGTCTTGTAGTCCTCCTCCTCAATCAACAAGTCGTTAACAGCCTCGTTGACAACTCGCTTGTTCTGGGATTGGACATTGAGCAGGAACGGCTTGATAAGAGGAAGATCGTCGTTCTTTTGGAAAATCTTGACAACTCGGTTCACATCGATGCGGGGGGTCAGGGTGGCAAGCAGGTCGGTAATCAGAGAAGGGTGCTGCTCCACGTAGAACTTGATGGCGCGGTAGTAAATCTCCAGGTTAGCGACCTTGACCACAATCTCCTTGAACTGTTGGTGGTCCCAGGAGTTCTCGGGGCGTTCGATGACGGCCATGGCCGCATTATCGAACTCATCGTAGTGGTAGTAACAGAATACTAACTCAGGCCATAGGTTGGCTTCCTCACAAGCACGGATCATCTTGGGCATGTTCATTCGAGACCAGAAGATCTTGATATGCTCCATCAGACGTTCAGGATGGTACTTGGAGAGAGCAATGCCCAGCTCGGTGAACATTCCCATGTGTGCACGCTCAAGCCCAAGACCTTGTTCAAGCAGGCTGATAAGCTCGTCAAAGTACCCTTGGCGCTCATAGTCCTTGACAAGGGTTTGGAGCTGCTCGGCGTCAACAATCAAGTTGAGACCGCAAATCTGGGCCAGACGGAACTCCTTCTTTTCCACACACGCTCCGTGCACCTGCTTCCAGACCTTGATATTGTTGGCCTTGCGGGCACAGTCAACAGCAGCCTGGTAGTCGCTGAGATGAACCAAGGTAGTAGCTAATTTCGCCCAATTGGAAATGCTGGTGTAAAAGATCTTGGAAGCCTCATACAGACCCTCCTCGTAGGCTTTGTCACCAGACTCCTCAACGTTAGCCACATTGGTAGCCCGTAGGAAGTCTTCAAGCTCAGAGAGCTGGTCTAACCGGGCATAGCAGAAAGCAAGCGCAGTATCAATTGCAGCCTCGCGTAGAGTCTTTCGAGCCATGCGAAGGTACTTGACCAGCTCCTCATTCTTGCCAGCCCGAGTGGCGATCTCAATAACCTCCTCGTAGTTCCTAGGGTCCTCAGCCTTGATGTAGGATTCAATAGCGTCGGAAACACGGAGACCATCAAGCTGGGCCTTAGCGACCTTGCTCCACACTTCGGGGAGATCGACCTCCTCTGCGTAGGCTTGGGCCCGATCAATGCTGACGACGTTCTCGACAAGAACATCGACAGCGGCAGTCTTGTTGTCGGCCTTCTTGTAGATCTCGAAGGCCTCCTCGAAGAGACCAACCTCAATACAAGAGGTGGCGATGTCATCAGCGTTGTAGCCCTCAAGCTTGTGAACATAGTCCATCACGCGGGCCTTGTCAGCCTTGGCGGCGGTGAACATAAGGAGGTTCTGCAGGTTCTGATTGTCACTGAAAGGTGAAGGCTCTAGTACAATCTTCTCAAGAAGCTCAATAAGCTCCAAGGGCAGATCATTCTCGAGGAAAGCGGAGACAGCCACAGACACCTTAGCAGGATCGGTGGACTCTGGAACAGCCGTAGCAGTAACCTGGTCAACAACAGAACGACGGTGAATGTTGTTCTCGCTCAGCACAAACCGCCAAAGCTCAGCATCCGACCGCTCCAGCAGATATCGAGCTTGCGCTCGGTACATCGAGTTCTCATTAGTAATGTTGACAAGCTCCAGATCATTCTGTCCCTTGGAGTAGGCAATGTATGCAAGGTTGGGGTCCCGTTTCTCGCAGTATTTACCGACGGTAAGGGTATCATACTGGTCGTTCTCCTTGAGGAACTTCTCAGGGTTGTTGTTGGAGTCGATGTAAATCTTGGCGAGAGCGTTGAAGACTGCTTGTTGCTGGTTACCGGCCTGAAGAGTAGCCTCGAGGAAGGGCAACAGGAGCTTAAGTCGGTTGCGGGACTCAACTTCGGAGACCAGCTCGTCGATAGTGATGGCATTAGCATCAACAGTGCCCAAGAGCTGTCGAATAATGTTCTCGTCACAGTCAACATCGAGAAGACCGCCAATAACTGCGGGGGTCCTTGAAGGGTTGACGCGCTGAACGTAGGCCTCAATGGCCTGGAACTGCTGGTTCTGATAGAGGAATAGGATCAGGTCGTGGACGAAGTTGAATCGATCGCAAACAATGATGAGAGGCAACTGTTCAGGAATCTTGGCTTCCTTGAGGAAGTTCTTCACCTTCTCGGGATTGTAGGCGTTACTATCACGGCAGATTCGCTCAACTTCGTTAAACTGTCCCATCTTCGTGGCAGCCTCGATGTACTTGAAATGGACATCAGGATCCTCACTGAGGTTAACGATGCTACCCAAGTAGTAGAAGAGACCCTCGGCAGTCTTGTACTTCTCGAAGAGGTCGATCAATCGAACGGGACCAAGAAGTTCAGAATACTTGGTGGCAATGGTCACCACAGACTGGAGGTTCTGTCGAATGTTGGCCTTCATCATAGCGTCGAGGCAGTCGAGAGACTGCTCGACGGACAGCTTTCCGAAGTATGTAGTCAACCACTCGGGGTTAAAGTTGGCGGTACCAGGAATGTTGATGACGACTCGCTTAATAGCTTCGGGGTCCTCATAAAGCTCCAAAGCCTTCTGCGCCAAACCTGCCTGCTCGCAAAGCTGAGCAATACGAGGCTTGTCGAAATGAGTGAACATCTCGTTACCCAGGATAGCTTCAGCAACCTGAGGTGCGTGCATCAAGTTCATCTCAAGGAGACGAGTTTGAAGACGCGCGTGCTCAGGCTTATTCTCCTTCAAGGCGTCAAGCAAAAAGGCAGTTGCTTGCTGAATCATGCCCTGTGACTGGAAAATATCGCAGACACGCTCAAAGTCAACCAAGGGGCCTTGCTCGCTGTTAGCGAGAGCTGTGGCAAACTCAGAGCCCTTCTCAGGATTGACGCGGATGATGTGCTGGAGCAGCTGAATATAATCAGGTTGAAATCCGGCCTGAGCAGCGTATGGCAGAATCTTGTCGAATTGGCCGGTTTCAGCGAAACCAGCGACCACCTTCTGAGGAATATTGGCCTTCAGATAGATGGTGAGGGCCATGTTGACATCGTAAGGGCGCACCATATCACCGAGCTGTTCCGAGCAGTCCAATTTGCCCTCCTTGAGCCACTTCTCGAGCAGATGCTTTCGGTTCTGTTGAAGCACGGGTTGGGCGAGCTCGATAGTCTCGTGCCTGTTGAGTGTGCCCTTGTCTAGGAGCATGCCAAAGTATTGTAGAGTAAAGGCCATCTGACCAGGCTGAGCTGGCAAACGCTTGAACTTCTCGATCGTCTCGGGGGTTCGGAGGAATCCCCGTGGGGAGTTTGCAGCGATCTTGGCGGCTTCCAAGTAGTTGCCAGAGTTGAAGAGCTGCTCGAACTGTCTGGCATAGAGGTTATCAGCGCCGGGTAGGCCAGCTCTTGATGCCATCTTGATGGCCATCTCTGTGTTAGCTGGGTTCTGGAGCAGGTAGGGAATGACATTGGAGTCATCGATGGTCACGAAGAGCACTTGACCCTTTCGGTTGATGCCAACGATGCCCGAGGAGTCATTATCGACGCAAGTGGTGAAGATGGTTTCGCTCGAGATTCGGTTCATGAAGATGCAGGCGGCAGTCTCGAGATCGTAGAGATGGATGAATCCGTACTTGGTTACCATGAAGATAACACCATACTTTTGAGAGATCTGCAGGGCAACGGGGAAGTCGCTGGTAGCTTCGGGAGGGAAGAACATGTCGACCGCCTTCTTCTGGAAGACTGGATTCGATTCAGCATGGTCGACCTCGACGATATGAATCTTAGCACCCTGC
The DNA here is from genome assembly GCA_023628695.1 of Nectriaceae sp. PG4201. Taxonomy (NCBI): domain Eukaryota; kingdom Fungi; phylum Ascomycota; class Sordariomycetes; order Hypocreales; family Nectriaceae; species Nectriaceae sp. PG4201. Next base: position 674,016 of record JAMAKE010000004.1, read on the forward strand.
GCTGTCCGCACAGCGAAAGTGAAGAGCTTTGTGTCTTGAGGAGCACCCTCCAATCTCAGGGTACCAAAAGTGGCGGCGTGACCTTCGATGGCCTGGCTGATTCCTCGGTCTTTTGAGTACAGCTGCATGGCACCGACCACGCGGCCTTGCTGTTGTGAAATACCCACGACCACCATCCACTTGCCGTCAGTGTTGACCTTGTAGTTAATGATCTGGCATCCCTATTTCGCTTTGTTAGTTGATGCCTACAGAATGGATGTGATGTCACGAACGCTGAGGTTGGCATTACGCTCAAAGACCTTGACGGGGGCGTCCTGGCTGGCATCGTACACATCCCAGTGGTAGACGCTGGAGGTGGTAACCAGACCTAGGGTGGTCTCGCTGATCCACTTCCAGAACTGGACGTCCTCGTTCATTGTGCAAGACTTGAGCTTCTTCTTCTGCTCCAGATCGAAAATCTGAAGCGTCCGAGACTGAGCCTTGAGGGCGATTACTTGTCGATTCCAGTGCATGACGGCACTGTCGGCCTTGATCGGGCGGCGAGTGACATTGTTGCCATTCTTCAGCTCGATGATGACGACCTCGGGTTGGGCGGCCTCGCTCTTCTTTTCTCGTACACAAACATAGGAATCGGATTCGAGTGTCTAGAACGCGTTAGCTTAATGGCGGGCAGTAGGGGATCCGGCGGCGATGGCGGCGACGTACGCAGGAGTTGAAGCCGATGGATTGCGTGTCCACACCAACAGAGCCAAGCTGCACCAGCTCCTGGAACTTGATGGGTAGAGGCGCCATGTCGCCGCTGTATCCTACAATTACGTAGAAGGGACCGCGTTCGACTCGATGCTCCTAGCCTCGGGCGTGGGCTGAAGTGGTGGAATTGATTGGGGTGAGGTCAATCTCGGATCGACCTAAGATTAAAGTTGGAGTCGTAAGGAGAGCTGGGCGACGAAAGCTTCCATGCGCCGCGTTGCACGGGCGGAAGCACGGGATTAAAAGGCAAAAGTGAAGGATCGAGGTAGAAGGAAAAGGAAGGCGACGACAGGGTATCGTTTCTAGCAGCTGCCTTGATGCGAGCTACGATGTCGTCGTTGTGGGAGGAGATGGAGATGGTTGATGAGGGAATGTTTGTTGGTAAGGAGAAAGGCAGGTCATTTTTTAGGTTACCTGTTCCCTTTCGCGACTGCTGGCAGGTGCAAGGGGCGGGCAGCAGCTGTAGTACGTACCTTCCCTCACTTTCGGGCTGACTTGGTGCTGGAAGCTGCGACGGGTGCGAGCTCTGAGCCAATTGCAGGCCGAGGAAATTTAGAGCTTCCGCTCCGAAAATGGCCTGGTCCGTGCGGGGCTGCTCACTGGCCGCCAGCTGCCAAGCTGTGAAGTGAATCAGTACTAGAAGAAAAGGGGCAGCCTGAAGCTGAGTGACGTGTTGGGAGGTCCACCTTTGGCTTGAATCACTGCTGACAGCCAGCCTTCACTTCCTTTCCTGTTTCTCAGAACAATGTTTCCCTCGGAAGCCTAGTTGTAGTGGAGTAGGGAATTTCAGGCACAAACATTCTTCTGAAACCCTATTTGTGCAAGCAAAGTTGGTTGCTTGCCTCATGTCACGCAAAGAGTCAAAATTAAACATCTCGGGTCGTCGGGATTGGTCAAGTAACTATCCGCAAGTGCGCTCTGGGCCGGTGTGGAGGTTCATGCATGTTCCTGAATTCCATGCAACAAAGATGCAAATGAACGCCATTTCTATTGCCTAAACCAATGAGACAGTATATATCATTTTGTGTCCCGCCGTGACTGGGCTCACTATAATGGTTCAACCGCAGCTGAAGACTCCAGACCACAGCACCAAACGTAGCCTTCGGTTACAACTGAGGTTCCCATAGTGCTGCCTAGACCACTATATAGTTGCGATGAGCATAGACTTGTCCTCAAGCTGAATCCCGATAGAGAGCAGAAAGGTATAGGCATCTCTCCGAACCAGGGTCAGTCGTATTGACAATGCGCACCTCTAACCAAAGTCGCTTTGAACAGCGGCCAAACTTTGCCCTATGAGAACTCGGCATGTCTCAGCCCTGTCTCTGTCACGGACCTGTAAACCACGATCGATGATCTTCATGATATTAATTTATAGACAAGCGCAGACATTCTTTCAAATAAACAAAGATTAGAATCGTCCGACTCCAAGTCATAACAAAATCGGCATGGCCCATCACAACTACCGTCCAAAATGATGCCCGCTCATGGTATCCAAGATCATCGTGAAACACAACACCTCTACAACAGCAAATCACGCCCGCTCTTTGTCTCCAAAATCTTCAACAACCCATACAACTCCTACAACCTCATTTTCCGAAAAGGCATTCGCTCATCGTCTCCTCGTTCAGGAAATCCGGCTTTCTAAGCTCGGTAGTTGTTCCAGTAGCTCCTCATGCGGTCAGCCTGTCCCGAGGTGAACTCTTCGTAGCAAGCACTAATTTCATATTAGCTTGCGAGTCTCAAAACATCTAGGGAAGCGAAACTCACTCATCAGAGTAGTCCATGTAGTTGTGGATAGGATCGATGCCTGCCTGGTTGGGGCAAGAATCCCGGCCAGTGGGGCATCCACTCGACTCGCTCGCCTGAGCAGGAGTATCTGCAACGAAGTCACCGTTGCCAGTGCAGCCGCCTTCAAAGGTGTGGTACAGGCCGAACCAGTGGCCAACCTCGTGGGTGGTGGTCTTTCCCAGGTTATAGCCTTCCTCGGACCCGCCGGGAGCAGTGCCGGCGAGGATGGAGCATCCATCACGAATAAATGTCGTTGAGCCGTTGGTGGTGTCCTCAGGAAAGTAGCAGTAGCCCAGGTAGCCGCTAAGGTAGGTCAAGTAGTACAGGTTGAGAGCACCGTATCCCCCTTGACGAAGAGCCTTTTTCATGTCCATCTCGCCTGCATCCTGAGCCCAGTTTTTGTTGACTGTTCGGGTGACGTTCTTGAGAGAGAACGAGATCTTGCTAGGGGCGTAGTCGTCATTCATAACATCGAGCTGCTTCTGGAGAGTTGCGTCCTGTGCAGCATTAGTAACGGCTTACCTTCATGGTAGAGACATGAGCTTACGCTGAGGTATCCATCTGCAGCACTAGTTGAAGTAGACACAACGTGCATATACACATCAACATTAATGGGAGCGATAGCAACTCGACCGTTCTGTCGAGCAGCAGCTTCCTTCTCGGCGAAATGCTTAGCAACCGCCCGCTGTCCACTACTAGGCAGAGGAGCACCACATCGGTCTCTTGGGCTTCGAACCACAGAGTGGGCAAAGGCGGCGGAGGCCATAAGGGCCGAAGTAAACAAAGTATTGACAAGCATTTTGAAGGACAAGCGATTGACAGATAGACTAGACAGAGCTGAAAAGACAGAATGAGTGAGAAGGCTTTGGGCTGGAGAATGAAACCTTAGGGAGAGACCATGCGCTCTTTATAACCAGTCTCTGTGTCGCATTACTAGACAAGCTTTCATCATATTGTTTCTGTATAGACGGAAGTCATACTATCTTTCTTGCTGAATGAGGCAGGACAGAGAGCGGTTTGGCCTATCATAATAGCCCGTGGACAAGGTGTGCTGGTCACATCACAAGCCGAAGGATTTATCCAAAAGGGGCCAAGATATTGCAAGGACTGCTTCCTACCCCATCAAGGCAAGTCGGGATCCATGTCTTAAGAAAATATAGTTGCAGGTATAGTTCCGAGTGCGGAGTCACCCACAATTCCGCCATTGTGTAATAGTCCATATCCCGGCAATTGTCAGACCCCTAACTCGGCGGCAATAGAGATCAAGCAAATTGCGGAGCCGGGGCTATGTTGCGGTTTGATAAGTTCTCAACTAATGAAAGGAGCGTGAGTTGCCCAATCGAGAAGGTCTCCGGCTTCAGCAAGGGTACCCCTCGTTCCCACCCACAGATTTATCGGCGTGGAGGTTCAGCTTGAGTCTAGATCATCCGTTTTTGGCACCGGCATCGACCTATGCTTTGCAGCATGTAAAATGGCATTTATTTCGCGCCACAACTGTCATATGCCAGGGCCAAGCGCCGATTGCAGGAACAAGGCGCTAGGGCAGAGTCGATCAGGGCGGAGTCGAGATTCAGAATCGTCTTCGATATTCCATGTCGCTTGATCTACGGTAGCTTCGGATCCAACCGTGCCTCGTAGGGGTATTATTCCGAGTCCAACAGAACGAAGCTTTGATTTTTGTGAGATTTGTCGAGAACAGCGATCGCGAACACTTACATACCAAGCCAGCGTTGGCGTCAACCTTATCTGAGCCTCGGTCTTCTTCACAGAAGTCGACAAAAGGACTTTTGAAGCGTTATCGTCTGGTCTGCATTTTCGTCTTGGCAACCGTACTTGGGTGAAAGCTTGGGTCTTGTGCCTCTATCAAAAGAACCTGCGACTTCCGTAACCGGAAAGTGAGGCCGCTGATCGTCGTCCGCGGGTGTTCGCGATAGGAACTCCTCCTTTCGGCCAGAATACTAGCATACAGGTCCGGTAGCGCCCCTAGAGTCACCCGATTCAGGTAAACCAAAGTCTTCTCCGCAGGTTTGGATGCTCCCACCTACTGCTGTAGTCCAGAGATTGTTGGTCATATCTGTGATTCAAGAGTCTCCATGCCTCTATCAGGCCTCCATCGAACTCTCAAACCATATAAGCATCGTATTTTATTGTAGCTTGAGAAAAGGCCAGCTTTTAAAAATGCAACGATGTTCTGGTCACCAAATTGGCTTGATGCAATGCAATAGTGTGGGAATATATCCCATCTTCGCAACCAGACAGTAGATTGTCCATCTTTATATCCAAGTGATCATCCACCTCGTTTCTAGTCCTTCTAGTGATGCTCTCGCGAGGATGATTACGAGTAGTTCCATCGAAGTCGTCACTAGTGAGGGTTGTAGCACCTATAGAAGATTCTCCAGTCGAGTCCTATGTGACCAAATTCGATGTCTCCGGAATGAATCGCAACGCCCAGCAGCCATCATGTAGAGGTCGGTTGCGCCAATGCATTAGGCATCGGTATACCACAAGTGGCAAGGATCATCACAGAGAAGCACTGTGTTGATGCCTTCTCCCAGTGTTGAAGTCAGATACCTTGACTCTCCAATCAGTACAAGTGTTCCCGGTCAATATGATGCGTAACGGCGACCTCATCGCCCTCAAACCCATCACAAAACGGACACTTGACGGCATCCTCGCTAGTCGTAGCAGTCGAAATAACCTCCCTTTCTGGCTCCGGAAAGTCAGGCATAAAATCCGCCAGGCTTCTCGGCGGTGGCTCCGCGTACTCATCATTCCTCACATCCGAGTACTGCATAGTAAATCTTGAAGACGCGGCACCACCAAATTGCGCACCTACTTGCCCACTTTCAGCAGGAGCACCACCACTCCCCATCCTCTGCACCCGCCCAACCCGCCCATCTCGTAGCCGTACCTTGATACCGCGCGGGTGGTTCCCCCTTGTGAGCACATCTTGAACGATACCTTGGGTTTCTTCCCCCGTCGGTTGGTCGTCTTTGAGCACGATGAAGACCGAGGCGCCGGGGATAACTTGGTGGATTGTTGGAACTGTGCCGGCTGCTTGTTGGGGCGTGGCAGGAGCTCTAGGTTGGCGAGGTGGTCCACGGTTGTTGTTTTGCCGAGGGGGCCTTGGTTGGCGATTTCGTGGCCGGTTCATGGCGGCTATATTTTGATGAAATGAGAGGAATATCTAAAAGATATGGCGATACAACGTCGTGATTGTAAGTGAGAAACGAGTAAGAGACGGGTTGAAGTTTATTAGGACGAGTCTACTGTGCACGGGCCAGTTGTTGCCTCCCTACCCTATGATGCGCCAGGTTTGTCAGCTCAGGCATCTGCCATTCGCAGCTGTCAGAGAACCGAAGTAGGTCAAGAAGAATTATTTCTCTGTTCATTCCAAAAATCATCTCGACCCTGTCTATGAGAAAACTAGAGGTCTAGTGTACGCCTGAAAGAAAATGAAGTGAAATTACCTACAATCGACGTGGTCAGTACCAGTTCAAAGGTCACACGAGTTTACTTATCCATTTGGAAACGATGGATGGAGGCAACAAGAAGATGAGGTATAAGTTTAAAAGTATCATTGAGTCCATTTCATACTACTTTATGTTCCAGTTGAAGTTGGGATTTCCAGCCCTGCCTAACCGCTATGCTTACAGATATAAATCAGCCACTAACGCCATCCATAATGAACTATTACCGTCTAAGCCCAATGAATGTACTCCTTGGCCTTCATGGAGCCAACTCTATGCTATTACCCATTTCAGGTTGTTTCGCTCTGTCTTGATGCATTTAGGCGTCGCCGGTCTTAGCAGGCGCCTTCTTCCGAATATCCTTCCACCCAATCCCCCATGCAGCCAAAAACATACAACCCGACGCCGCAACGGCGAGGTAGAAGGTTGCGTCCACGCCCTTCGCATACGCTGCCAGTGCACTAGGTAGGTCCTCCGGCGAGACTACATTTCGAATTCCCGTGGCACCAGCAGCAATGATGGCATCGGTATCGAGATTTGGAAGTCTCGATGCGAGCTCGTCCTTGAGCTTATTGTTAAAAATGACGTTGGCGACGGTGACGAAAACTGCGCCGCCAAAGGTCTGAGAGAATACTAGTACAGCGGTGGCGATAGAGGTAATTTCAGGGGGCTAGTAGAGGATTGTTAGCCTGTCGTCAAAGATAATAAGACCTGCTGAGAACCCACCGTATTGGCTTGAATAGCGATAATAGGCATCTGCATCCCCAAGCCGCGAGCAAAACCGACAAGTATTTGGTAGCCAGCCCATTTGGCGGTTGGCGTATGAGGGCTGAGGGTTGAGAGGAGGCCGTTGCCGACGGCTGAAATGGCTCCGCTAATGACGGCGAACGGCAGGTAATATCCTACTTTTTGAGCTGGTCATAGTTAGACGTGAACTCAGGAGAACAGGTTGCGAAAGATAAAACTTACCGAGGAACCCAGACATAACCGCAGCAGCAAGCTGGCTTAGAATGCTAGGAAGCATATTCACCCCACTCGTAAATGGCGAAGCACTTTTGACAGACTGGAAATAAATGGGGAAGTAGTAAGATGCCACGAACACAGTGGTAAAGAGGAAGAGCATTGTCAAGCAAGCTGCCCAGACCTCGCGCTTTCGAATGACCGGGAGGGGAATCATGGCACGATCGCCGATACGATGTTCCCACCAGAGGAAGATGGCTAGCAATCCACCACCGCCACAGAAGAGGCCGATGACCGTGGCAGACTTCCAGGGGTAGTCGACGCCGCCGTACTGAAGGGCGAGGAGGAACATGACCGTGCAGGGAGCGAAGATGAAGAAGCCTGTGAGGTCGAGTTTGCTTGTTACAATTTTGACAACGGAATGGTCGGTTCGGACTCGCTTATCGGGGACGTGAACCAAGAAGATCAACAGGGCGGCAAAGGCACCGATGGGGAGGTTGATGTAGAAGCCTAGTAGTAAGTTAGGATATAGCTGATTATGACTGTAATCCAGACTACTTACACCATCGCCAAGTAGTGTACTCAGTGAGAGCACCGCCAACTAATGGGCCAATCACCAGGCCGAGTTGAGCACCGGCCATCAGAATACCCATCAAAGCAGGGCGCTTTTCCAAAGGAACTGAAGCAGCAACCATGGTGAATGCTCCATTCTGAATACCAGAGCTTCCGAGACCAGCAACGGTTCGACCGATGATCAGCATAGTTGATGACTGTGCGACTCCGCATATAAGAGAACCAAGTTCGAAGAGGAAGAGAAACACCATGAAGGTCCACTGCGCCGTACGATTAGACTCTATTCAATTTGCACAAGTATTAAGACAGGGATACCTTCGACTTGAAGTAGGTGTAGAATTTGCCGGAGAGTGGCTGAAGCGCAGCGCTAGCCAAGTTATACGAACTGCCATACCAGCCGATGTCTTGTAATGAATGAAACTGTGTGGTAATCCGGGGAATTGCCTGGGGATTTGGTTAGTGTTTTGTCAGGAGTCTGAGAAAGCACGACATACAGTAACAATAATAGACATGTCCAGCAGCATGAGGAAAGCGGAAAGGGTGATTGCAATCATCAAACTAGCCAGCTTCCACCCAGTGACATATCCACTACCGTCACCCGTTACTATCTCTTCCTTGGGAGTTGTTTGTTGGACCTCGTCATTCTTGTCGAAGAGGGTTGGTGAAGGCGACGGAGGGCTATCCTTTTCATCTCCCAGCGGCGTGGCAGGAGGCTCCACCGCCGGCTTCTCTTCCGATCTGGACATTTTGTAGAAATGTTCAATATGGCCGTCGTGACAATATCGTGTGTAAGTTAGTTGGTGAGGTTGATGGCCAAGAGTCGCCAAGGAGTTGGAAGGCGAGCGACTTTAACAATCTTTGCTGGTCCAGGCAAAATAAAAGTACCGGAGATTGCTGCCATTATTATAGGGCTGAACGCCGTCCACACCCGGGTATCGGCATTGAACCCTCTTGGTATTGTTCATGGTGGTCCGGGGACATTGGTAATGTGTGTGTATGGACCGGAGTTGGGGTTGAAGACCGAATCCCGCTCTGCGGCACAGACTTCTCTGACTCCTTGGACGACGAATCATGGCGTGATTCTCGGAGAGTTTCTACTCGGACATAAGATCCATCGCCTTAATGAGATCCGTAGATAGCAAGTGATCGATAATCAGAATTCCCATGGTCCAAAAACGTCCGACATCCAAGTGAGGTCGTTGAAGTCAATAGCCATATATGGCATGGGCTCGGGCCATAAGTTATTCTCCGGGAGATTATTGGTGCTGTTGCTTGTGGTAGGGGTTTCCATTGGCTGACTTGTCATGACTTGGCTGTTAGGAGTCGGTATCCCTCCTAAATGTCTGGAAACCGCTGGTTCCCACGAGGCCTTTATGTTTCGCATGATCTTTGAGCCCTTCAGGAAGAGACTGCCTTCTGGGTCGTCAGACTTCATCTGGTATTGTCTGTCAATTGCCAAAAACCTGTCGATCGTTTGATCCAATAACGCAAGTATATCTGCGGTGTTCCGGACAAGATCTTTGTCCCATGCTGGATCCTCTGAAGTGGTGAGTCTGTAAAGAGCCACTTGGGTCTGTGACATCTGCGTGTACAATGAGAATGGCATTCCGGGCGCTTCATCCAAGGGTATGGAAAAGAACACATCATACCATCCCCGCACAGCTTTGAGGCAAGCATACATGCTCTCAATGCGCGGTGTCTGCGGGATGGTTGGCATGAAAAGTCCGATGGAGTGGACTTGAATCTCCATGCTTAGAATATGCGCCTGTAGCACGTCTTGGGTCTTGTTAGAAAAGGTTGGCCTGCAGGTGAGGGCCCGACTTACGATTCGTAACTAGATTGACGGTAAACCCTTCGCGAATCTCCTGAAGTCTGGCGAGGAGTCCTTTCTTGAAGACGTATGAAGGCACCTGGGCCGTTTCCCCCATGACATCTCGTACGAGTAGTTTCTGTGCTTCGTCGCCCACGTGTTGAAGCTTGATGAACGCTGCTAAGACCTCATCTGAAGGATGCTCTCGGTCCCGTTCTAGACTTTTCAGGCAATCCTCCATGTGTGGAGTCCAGCGCAGAGTGTCCATCTTTCCAATGAAAGCGGTTATGCTACAGGTGTTAGCCAAGATTAAGAAAAGGGCTTTGGCACGCATACATCGAGCTGAGGAACCAGAGAGCTAAGACAGCTCGCCTTTCTTCCATGGTGCGCAACTTGGGTGGAGGGGGGCGTCCCCCCCACACCTTGAAGCAGACAGTGAAGTACTGCTCCTCATTGGGGGCTCTTGTTAAGCTTAAATCAAAGACAATGGCTATTGCGAGCTGGCAGTATGTAATAAGGAAAGGCTTGTGACCCGGCCCTGAGTTCATAGTTGCCCTATACGGAGCTTAGCTCTGACGTTGACGAGGGTAACGGTCAGCTTACCAGGATAGATAGGCAATTAAGCCAAGCAGAATGTCCATATTCCTCTCATGATTGACGATTATTTTTGATGCCACTTCGGCGCGTACTCTCTCCTTCATGGCTAACTGTTGCGGTATGGACATAGTCGTGAAATTCATGATAGACATCCAAAGGAAAGGTCGCTCGCGGCGCAGGGTTGCTGCGTCCATGTCTGAAGGAATGACCATGAAGGGGAAATGTTTCAACCAACCCCGGAACTTATCGAAGTAAACCTCCGCCTCCGCAGGAGTTGGTTCAGGAAGCCTCCAGGTTTCATCAGTGCCAGGGGAAGCGGAATTCAGACCTGATCCCGCAGAAAGGTTATAGGCGTGGGGGATGGCGCTTGAGGGCACATCTGTCGTAGTTGATGTTGCTGCAGTCGCCAAAGACTCAAGTCGACTGCATGGCTGGAATGCTAGGTTAGGCGAGTAAGAAGTTACTGCTGTTGATTGCTGATTTTGACCCACGGCGCCTTGGTTTCTGAGGATTGAAACTAAATCGTCGAGTTTCTCTTCTAACTGAGCTGTTCTCGAGGATGTCGCCTTCTTGGCAACTCGTTTTCGCGAAGTCGCCATTGGTTGGCAACTCTTCCCTAGGCGATGACAGCGTTCGCAGGCTACTCCATCGAGTCGCAAGATACACTTGCATTTCGCCCGGGAGCAATTCGTGCATGATCGGCCATATCCAGCCGGTGTTCCCGATACTGAGGGCAGCTCAGGCGGCGCCATGTCTAGGCTTGCAATGTGAACTGAAAGCGCAATAGGCAATGGGGAAATCTCACCAAGTCCGTCGCCGAATCCAGGGTTAATCAGAGAAGTGGCCTCCTAGGCACGACGACGCGAATACGGACTGATGTGTTGGATCGGGGTTGGGCGCTGAATGCCGTCGCAGATCGTGTTGGTTGCGTTAGTGCGATTTCCGGATTTGATCAAATCCCGAATCCCGTGACCCATCAAAGAGGAATAATAGAGCCGGCTGATCCTGCAAGAATGTTAGATCAGGTTTAGTTTGCAGCAATCAAGTAATTATTATGAGTCCGACGGAGGGAACTATGTCCGTGAACATGTTAGCTTAGATTGCAGGCATACAGCGTTGGAGCCCGATTATCATGTCATACCCGTGTCGTACCCGTTATGCTAGGTCCCCCGGTAAGAATTTGGTATCCGAGCAAGGAGTCAGAGCAGGCAGTCTCGTTAGGACAATAGAGCAGCAGCTCGGTGAACTTCTGAAAACACAGGGGCTTATTTGCTTCGAGAGCTCGTACGGGGACATCAAAATTGAAATTGAAATTCAGACTGCGATGCACCAATCGATCAGATCCGAATCCGAGCTGTAGTTAGTTCCCTGACAAGGATCACCAGACGGACGCGCATGTTCACCTTTTTGGACCCGCATTAATTGGGCTGGCGAGCGCGAGATAAGAGCGAGAGCCGCGAGGGTCGACCACTGGAGGCGGACATCAATATTCCCCGTCAAAGTCCGCTTGTAATGACCCGACTCGTAAACTGGGCCAATCCAAGAAGCGTAGAACTGAAACTTCTGGATTTGACATCTAGAACATTGAAATGCCAAGCCGGGAACTCTCTTAACCTGAGGCAGACATGAAGCTGTCCTTATTGGGCGTGAACTCTCCTTGAATGGGTCATTTCATTGGCTAAACTTCCCGATTACCTGGGGCCAATCAAAGCCGCTGACTCCCGCCAGGTTTGAGGCCCCATCACAAGCTCACGTCACAAGGCCGTCTTCATCCGAAATCTCAATCCTCGGCCAAACATCACGATATCGAGACCAAGTGCAGCATGGCCACTCCGACCGTTGCGGCAGCTGAGCTGCTACCACGATTCCTTCTTCCGCGATTGAGTTGGAACACGCCAGTTTCGGCATCGAGAGCCGTTGGCCGGCCGTTGACGGCGCTTCCTAGCGAGCAAAGGAGGCCTTTTGCGTCCTTCCAGGCTCGCCCTGCGACGCGACGATGTGCACAGCATACGGAGAGCCTAATCCTTCGACGGGCGTTTCATGCGACGGCTTTGAGACAACGCGATCATCATTTCGACACATTGAAGTTTGTCAAGCGGCTGCAGAGCGAGGGATTCACCGAGGAGCAGTCTGTGGCGATGATGAAAGTCCTGAACGACGTCATTGAGGAGAGGTGGGTTTTTTTTCTCTGGGATGCAGTGCTTTTAGATTCTAACTCCTGTATTATAGCATTCAAAACCTCACCCGAACCATGGTTCCCCGTGAAGACGCCGCCAAAGCAACCTACACCCAAAAAGTCGATTTCGCCAAGCTCCGCTCTGAGCTCCTCTCCGCCGATAGCACGGAATCTAACACAACCCGCGCCGCTCACGAGCGTTTAACCAACGACATCGCCAAGCTGAGCAGTCGTCTCCGTGACGAGATCGGCCGTACACAGGCCAGCGTTCGCCTGGACCTTAACCTGGAGAAGGGTCGAATTCGGGAGGAGGCTGTGGGCCAGGAGCTCAAGATCAAGGAGACAGAAACTAAGATCGAGCAAGAAGTTGCGGCGCTAAGAGAGAAGTTGGAGCAGGTTAAGTTTCAGACGCTGCAATGGTTGATGGGTGTGTGTACAGGCTTTGCGGCGCTGCTGCTTGGTGCTTGGAGATTGCTTATGTGAGAGGACTGGCGTCGAACGTTTACCTTTAGGACTGAAGTAGCCAAAACCCTTGAGTTTTTTGGGTTCTAAAGAATCGGGAAATTGAGGTGTAACAGTCTGCATGGACGGATATAGATTGATACTAAGTGAATCATTTCCTTAGTATGGACCGTTGTAGGACATACAGCAGTAGCTGAGGAGCCCAGAATTACGTTGCTCAGTTCCCGCTTCTTTTTAATGCCCCAAATGAAACGATTTTCACACTATCAAGGCGAGCGAATGAAGACAATACCATATTTTCTCCGTCAAGTCAAAGCGAGGTCTTGACTGACTCCACGTGAAGAATTATTTAGACGCTTGAACGACTATCGGCTGCCAAGGCTGAGGTAACTACCAATCGGTGCAAAGTATGGCTTGTCGGTACGGACCGGAGCCACCTAATTCGGAGCTATGAGCGACTAACTATCGTCAAACTGCATATTACGCATCAGCTCCCCTCAGCTCCCCACTTCAATATGGTGCTGACTTGATATTTCTAGCCGAGCGACGAAAACTATCGCCGAGCTAGGGAGGAAGCGAATATCAGAGGGGCAGGCGGGTGAAGAAAACACTGCTCACTTCGCCTAAAGACCCGACTTCATATCAATTATAATGTCAAGCATAGAGCTGCCTAGAACCATAAATTGAACCCAATATCATCCTAAGGTAATACTATTATCTTAGCAATAAGCATTATGATTCAGGCATAAGTTTCTAGTCAAAGATTAGGGTTCAAAGACAAGGTTGAGGTAGGTCGATGTACGGTGTACTCTTTCCCTCGCCTGAGGGCAATTCAAGGGGGCTAGTCCGTTGCGCCTAGTCCAGCTGTGTGGACAGCGATGCGATTCTAACGAAGCGATTCTAACGCTATTTTCCAGAGCCTTGGTGGGGCTATGCTTAGTGGCTAATGAAAGAAATCGAGGGTTTCTGGTACATTAAGAATAAATAGTCTATAAACAAATAAGAGCGCCTCAACTTTCACTTCATAATTCTCTTCAATACATCAATTATACGTGAATCAAGTACAGCTCATCATGTCTGACCCAAGCGCTCTATTCAATGCCTTTAGTGATGACCGCGAAATCTCCAGCATCATGAGCACCTTCGACTTCAGCAGGGTATGTCTCACCGTCTAAATATAATAGGTGTTGTCGACTCACAAACATAGCATGAGGCTCTAGAAGTAGGGCTCGCTCCATCATATAGGGCGACTGGGAGCGCATTGAGATCCTTGAAAGACGAAACCAAGATCATGGTTGCCGGCACTGTGAAGACCCTCAACAAGATAAGAGATTACAGCTGGACGTCGGTGCTCTCCTCCATGTTTAACAACGCGTTGGTTGAGCCTGATGGTGAAGCAGTTGAACGGGCCGATAAGTTCACAGAGGATGGCGCAAACGAGGTACGTACACCTCACCCTAGCTAAGGTAGCGGGTTAATGATTCTGACTTGGCAGCTCAACAGCTGGTTTATTAGCCTCGTTCGTGATGAAGATGTGGTAAAAAGTGTCCAGTTCCAAAATAAGTCTTCCGATATCGCCGCGATGACCAAAGCTGCCCTTGACGGACACACCAGAGAGCATGAGCAGGTATTGATGGATATTAATGTTCTTCTTCTTCCTGACTCGACTCGCGAGTTCATCAAGGTCTGTTGTATCATCCTTCACCTATTTTATGTCCATTATCTAACAAACCTCTTTCAGGCGTATCGCGTCAAATTGATTGCTTCTTAAGAGTCCCATGGTATCATTGGCCGTAAATCGTGGGAAGACGCCGATGCTAATCCATATTTCTGATTATCGGTCCAGAGTTTAACAGCCGTACCTTTATACCCAGAGAGCAGGTCATGGTTGGACTGACTGGTCACACACGCCATGCCGCAATTTCCATGTTCGACAGCATGTTTAGTATCTGACTGCGAAACTAACAGCTTCTATCTGTGCTCTCTATCATGCTCATTCGCGGTCCTGACGGTCTATTGCCCTTGTATGTTCGCGCATACCACCAGAATTTACACAGTGAATTTTCCAGTCGGCGGCCGATTGGAAGGATTGAATGGACAATCTCCAGGACATTGGCCGACAGGTTCCCAAAAGGTCTGATTGAGGATGGTTGGTACGAGGATGTGGAATACTACTTGATGCATGGAAGAACTCGAAATCTCCTTAATAAACATGAGAAGCGCAGAATGATGGCCCGAAATGCTTGCTGACATGGTGAAATATGTCGCCGGATGCTGGACCTGCAGCAGACATGCATCAAGCAAACCACTGGCCCTAGACCGCCCTATGGTTACTATAGAACCTTTCTAAGGATGACTTTATATTTATTATGGTCCTCCCTTTGGATAGGCTATGTGCTTGGAGGATGACTTTGCTGGATGAGAAAATATCTTGAGGTAGTAGCAATAGGGAGATCTTAGAGCTTTGACCTTTCCAAGGGAGCAAGCATCGAGCCACTTAATGATAAGCTCCTTGCAGTCATCAGTTAATATTATAATATGGCCTCGCATAAAAAAATGTTAGAGGACTCTTTATTAAAGGTGGATAGGGCAGAGGAGTGGGAGTTATTAGTATTTATAGAGACATTTGCATTCCTAGGAGAAGTAATAATTTTTAATTGCATTAATTTAAAGTTATAATGAGAGTATATCTATAGGATTTATAATATATAAATGACTTATCACTCTTGCCTAAGAATTAATGCCAAGGAACTTAGGTGATGATCTTTACTCTCGCCTGGTAAATGGAGGGCTGGAATGAGAACCTAGCCAGCGGGGGTATATTTAAGAAGTTTACCATAGCTGGGTGCTACCTTACATTTGCAAGTGTGGAAGAGCAATGCTCCTTGGCGTTTCCTTCGTAGTTGATTATGCAGTACTCAGTCCATAGAGCTTTATGGAAAGCAGAACTCTATCACAATATGACCTTCACAGCGTTATATCCTTTGGAGGCATGCCCCTATTTATTCTCTACTAGGCTGTCTGTTCTATATCCAGGACAACAGCGCTCAGCCCTCCTTCTAAATGATACCACCGATACGCATCACTTACAGCGGCTGACAGTATAGAATGGGGAGCGTTCGAGGATTACGTCTTATGTAAGAATGGATTAGCTTAGAGTGCGAAGCCAATTGACATTTTTACATCCCACGCTCGCCAATTCTTCTTCCACGTTGTCTCATGCAACCCCACGCTTTCCCCAGGGCTGAACATGCAGGAACAGGACGGCCCGTTGAGATCGATGCGGCTGAGACGAGATCGGACGATACAACGATGTCAGGACAGGGGAGGTCCAAGCAGCCCACGCTTGACTAATACGCCGGACGATGTCGGCACGGCCCGTCGCCGGCACCGGGGTGGACCCACCAACGCCGGCCGTCTCTTGAGCCACCATTCCCACTGGCGTCTAAGCCATCCTCGCAACGACCCGCAGCTTACAATCCCTTACAGCCCTGCAATGGAACTTACAATTCCAAAACCCATTCGGCCATTACAGCAGTACATGTCGCAATAAGAGCCCTATCACCCTGCGCCCTCCCGCAACGTGCCTCCCACACCATCTCCACCCCCACCTGACCCCGCCACCATGATCGGTCCGGGATGTATCTGCCAACGCACCCCGCGGTGGGCAATGGTTGGGGCCCAGGAACGACATCGGAGCTCTTTTACGTTTTCTTTGTTCTCATTTTCTTCAGCTTGGTTCTTAACTTGACTTCGGTTGCTATCTTTTGTCGTTCCTAGACGCAATTGAGGTGTCATTGGCGGAACTGGCCTTATCAGCTTCGTCACAACTTGGAATCTCATCACCGGGCGGTAACGAGATAAGGAATTATGGCGGACAAACCCAAGATTCTCTTGCTTGGTGACATTGCACAGTGAGATCTGGCTCCATCTCATATATCTTGGTCAATTCAACTAACTCATCATCCTAGCGCCCACGAAGCATGGTCTTCTCTCTCTTCCATAGCAACCCTCCTCAAACCGAAGTCGACCAATCGCACCGACTTCATCGCAGAGTGCCACACCAACGCGTTCAGCGGTGTAACTGTTGCTTACCGAACTTTTGCCTCCGTCAGCATCACCGGGCGAGTAGACGCTGAGCTCCTAGATGCCCTGCCGAAGACCTTGAGGTTCTTATGCCATAATGGTGAGTCCTCACTTCGACACGTAGGGGAAGGGAGGCGAGAGAGATGGATGGGATAAGTGTCGGTGAGACTGATCCGCTCAAGGCGCCGGCTACGACCAAATCGACATCCCTGCCTGCACCGCCCACAAAATTTCCGTCTCCAACACGCCCACCGCGGTCGACGACTCCACCGCCGACCTCACAATCTGGCTCCTCCTTGGTGCCCTACGCAACCTCCCTATCAGCACCAAAAACCTCCGCGCAGGTCACTGGCGCGGCAAGACGCTTCCAGCTTTGGGACATGATCCTCAGGGAAAGGTGCTCGGAATTCTAGGCATGGGCGGGATTGGAAGAAACGTCGCGCGAAAGGCGAAGGTGTTTGGTATGAGGGTCAAGTATCACAATCGAAAGCGCTTGAATGAGGAGTTGGAAGAAGGCGCAGAGTATGTGGATTTTGAGACTTTATTGGCGGAGAGTGATGTGTTGAGCTTGAATTTGCCCCTGAATGTGAGTGACTCCTCGATCCTACTTCATTCACTACCTCGTCCTTTTACCCATCCCCGTACTCACTCACAGTTACTCACTAATACCACCAGCCTCAAACCCGCCACAAAATCTCCACGCCTCAATTCGCTCTCATGAAACGCGGCATCATTATCATTAACACCGCTCGAGGAGCAGTCATGGACGAAAATGCCCTAGTTGATGCCCTCAGCTCTGGTATCGTCGCAAACGTGGGGCTCGACGTCTTTGAACACGAACCGGAAATCCACCCCGGATTGCTGGACAATCCACGGGTGTTGCTAGTACCACACATGGGCACTTGGACGGTTGAGACAGAGACAAAGATGGAGGAATGGACGATTGGGAATGTGAGAGCGGCAGTTGAGGAGGGGAAGCTGAAGAGTATTGTCCTGGAGCAGAGGCACTTGGCCTGACATGAGCCTGGAGTTGCGTGGCAAGAACAAAGGATAGAGAAATTATGGGTTCACTCGTTGCTGGTTTGATAGAAGGAATAGAGCATCCGTCGATGCGCAGGAAAAACTAGAAGGTTCCAAAGACCACTCTCATTAGAGTTCAAAAAATGGTTGAATACACCTGCATGTTCAGGTACACTCGTTATAGTCTCAAGTGAGAATTCTTCTATTTTGAAGATCTACTCTATTCCTGGCCACGGTTGACGGGCTCTCAGACCTAATGCCCCATCTTTCTATATAGGGAGGTCTCATACTGGATACTGTTCATCCGTCCATCCATTCATCCATCCATGTCATGCCTCGAGGGGGGAATCATGATTAGCAAAAAGCCAACGCCGTTTTGTTGAAAAAGCAAGATTTTTTGCCCCTTCATTCACCCTGCGAGAACACCATTCTTTTGAATCGCAACATAAAATCAGAAAAAATCATCGGAGAAAACCCACAAATGCCTTGGTAACTCTCCCTGCCCAGATGCTATGCAAGTTCATGCTGTTGAAACTAGAAGTTTGCCGGTTGCCGTGTCGAGAGAAGAGGGAAAGTTCGTTACACGTAGGAATCCAGTTGAAGGATCCTTGGGTATATGGTTACATAACTTAGTAGCGGTAAATGTCGGCCTTGAAGGGACCCTCAACAGTGAGGCCGAGGTACTCGGCCTGGACCTTGGTGAGGGTGCTGAGCTCAGCCTGGCAGTGAGCCAAGTGGAGACGGGCGACCTCCTCATCGAGGATCTTGGGCAGGACGTAGACGCCAACCTCGAGCTTCTCGGTCTTGGCAAACTCAACATACTTCTTGCCCCAGGCGGCGTCGCTGGCCTTGAACAGCATGATCTGAGCAAGGACCTGATTGGTGAAAGAGCAGGACATGACAAAAGAAGAGTGGCCAGTAGCACAGCCAAGGTTGACAAGGCGGCCCTCGGCGAGGAGAATGATGTGACGGCCGCTGGGCATCAGGAAGCGGTCAACCTGGGGCTTGATGTTCTGGACAGACTTGGCGTTAGCCTTGAGCCAGGCAACGTCAATCTCAATGTCGAAGTGACCAATGTCTAGAAACTGTTAGCGATGTGATTTCGTAGGGTTTAAGGCTTCATTATTGAAAACTTACTGCAGACAATGGCATCGTTGGGCATAGCCTCGAAGTGCTCGCCAGTGAGGATATCTCGGCAGCCAGTGGTAGTGACGAAAATCTGACCAATCTTGGCGGCCTTCTCCATGGTGGTGACTTGGTAGCCGGCCATAGCAGCCTGGAGAGCGTTGATGGGGTCGATCTCAGTGACGAGAACGCGAGCACCCATGCCGTGGAGAGCCATAGCACAGCCCTTACCGACATCACCGAAACCAGCGACGACAGCGACCTTGCCAGCAATCATGACATCGGTAGCACGCTTGATACCGTCGACAAGGGACTCACGGCAGCCGTAAAGGTTGTCGAACTTGGACTTGGTAACAGAGTCGTTGACGTTGATAGCAGGGACAAGGAGCTTGGACTCCTTGAGCATTCGGTAGAGGTGGTGGACACCGGTAGTGGTCTCCTCGGAGACACCGAAGCAGCCCTTGAGCATCTCAGGGTACTTGTTGTGGACAAGGGTGGTCAGGTCACCACCATCGTCAAGGATGAGGTTGAGCTGCTTGCCATCCTTGAAGGCAGAGAGCTGCTGCTCCAAGCACCAGTTGTACTCCTCCTCGGTCTCGCCCTTCCATGCGAAGACGGGAACACCAGCGGCGGCAATGGCAGCAGCGGCGTGGTCCTGGGTGGAGAAGATGTTGCAGCTGGTCCAGGTAACCTCAGCACCGAGGGAGGTGAGGGTTTCGATCAGGACAGCAGTCTGGATGGTCATGTGAAGGCAGCCAGCGATACGGGCACCGGCGAGGGGTTGGTCGGCGGCGTACTTGGCTCGGGTCTGCATGAGACCGGGCATCTCGTTCTCGGCGAGCTCAATCTCCTTGCGGCCAAAGGCGGCAAGGGAAAGGTCGGCGACCTTGAACTTGTGGGCGGGAGCAGACATTCTGGCGGTTTTCTGGAGTGTAATTGGGGGAGAAAGGTGTCAATGGAGGGAGAGAGGAAGAGAATTGAGAGAAGAGAAGGATGGTATGAAGGAGAAAAGTCGAGAGAGGAGAGCGAGATAAGATGGAGTGAAAGATTGAGCGATTGAGGGGGTGTTGGGCGGTGAAAATGGCAAATAGAGGGGCAAATTTTGCTAGCAGAAGCGGGGCAGGCAGTTATACCTCCACTAACTAACGGGCCGCTGGTTTTTTTCTTTCGTTGTTGGAGGGACAGAATTGTCTCCGGCGAGAAAAACGTTTGTGGTGCCCGAATAGCTTGTGAAAACGAGGCACGTTTACTTTCTTGATCTACTACTGGTAATATGCAACTGCTAGGCCTTCCCTAACCGGCACCTTGAATCTTCTTCAGGGACCTTGGCCTCCTGGCAGCTACTGCAGCAGGTCCCTTGGATTCAATTTTCAGAAGCCCCTCCAACCCCTCCACTCAACCCCTCCTCCAGCCACTTTTCTCACTCGTTCCTCTTCCGTCCCTGTCTCTCAATTCCCCGTATCGGAAGCCGAAAGTTGGCCCTGGAATTTTTATCCAATCGGTAACTCCCTAGTCGTTCACCTCCCTACTTAAGTAGTCTAAAGCTTGCTATCGGTGACAGTCCTGGATACGAACACGAAGGCAGGCTTGCAGAGCTACCCTTTTGGATAGGGCCATCGCAGAAGGACGGTTGGACTTTAAGCCAGCACGGATCAGAGTCAATTTTAAAATTACAAGTTGACTTCATCCATCAATCTATGTAGCAGGCGAGAGATTGTCATCAGCTTCAAGTGCTCTTTCTTGTCATCGCTTAAATCTAGACCAGCACTCAATTATATTTCACATTGTCCGGAACGCCGCCAATGCAACCCATGCACTATCTCGTTGCCCAGAATCCCTCGAGACACCGCATATCTCCCTAACCCAATACCACCTTTTATTTCGGCGACAGGTTCTCCCTTACGGCAAACATCTTAGCACTAACATTTGCTGTGAAACCATCCACTTGCTTGCTGTACTGCTCCACTTGCTTCGCGTTCAGCATACCCTCTAATCTGCTAGGCTCCTGAGGCAGCTTGAACAGTCGTTGCCACTCATCCTCCGGTAGCAGGGGCTGCTTAGCCGCAGCTCGCTGTGCATTCTCAGCCTTTCGCTTCGTCTGCCATTGTGTGATCTTAGTCTGCTCTCGGCCGAGTTGTCTCTGGTAGAACTGGAAGTTGTTCAGGTCGGTATAGTGAGACTCAATGCTCTCGAGGAGGAGGTCGCAGGTCTTCTCGAGGAAGGGGTCGATGGCGAGGTCCAGGTTGTCGATGGATGGGTACAGCGGGGGCTTAACGGTGTCCTTGTTGAGGTCGGCCAGCGAAGTGGGGGGCTCGAGCTCCTCATCGGCGGGGAGGGAGGGAACCTGGTGAATGAAGGTGGTAAGGAGGTGAGAGTTGTGAACATTGATAGTGATCTCAGCAAGGATGTCCCTGAACGTGAGCTTATTCTTTTGAAGGCTGTCCATAGGTCAGTGTCCCCCTCTGATATCGCGTTTACCCAATTATAACTCACATCTCGGTCGTGAACTTGCCCTCCTTGTAAGCGTTCATGAAGGCGTTGGTCAGACGGAATGCCCTCAAAGTCAGGTTGCCCTGTGAGCTCTTGCTAGCGTCGTAGACGAGCGCTACAGTGTTCTCGTTGTCCTTCTGATAGTGGTACTGGTTCTCAATGAAGCCGAGGTTGAGGAAGTTGCCCATCGTTGCGCTAGTGTACCAGCCCACATTGTTCGCATCCACGTTGACCTCCCTAAGGTGCTTGATCATCTCGTTCTGGTAGGTGATGTTGGCCTTTTGCCGGGGGGCAGCGGCCGCGAGCAGCGAAGCATCGTTCTGGTGGCTCTGGTGGCTGTCGGTGGCGGAGGTATCGACAGTCGGGAAGGGGAAGGTGTTGGTGACTTCCAGGAGGCCATCGCGGTCCATACCCACGATAGATCCGGTTGCAGTCGAAGGGAAAGCAGACGAGCAGTGCTTGGCGATCTTCATAATCACCTACATATCGTCAACTCGCGATTCAAGAGGGGGCGAAGGTGGGGCAGTTGGGACTCACCAGAGCCTCGACCTGAACCGCCTGGAAAGGCGCATCTTTGGGAGCGTC
The DNA here is from genome assembly GCA_023628695.1 of Nectriaceae sp. PG4201. Taxonomy (NCBI): domain Eukaryota; kingdom Fungi; phylum Ascomycota; class Sordariomycetes; order Hypocreales; family Nectriaceae; species Nectriaceae sp. PG4201. Next base: position 695,908 of record JAMAKE010000004.1, read on the forward strand.
GGCCATTTTGACAGAGGTTCGGGAGATGAGTAAACGGGCCGCGAGAGACGGGTAGAGGTTCGACGCTGGGATCGCTGGGGCGGTGGTGATGCAAAGGCTCCTCTTACGCTGGAGGTGGGAATATCGAAACTTTTCGCACCAAATTGTGGGCGTTGTGGGATTAAAGCGGTGTAACTCGGCAGAATATTATCGTCATTCCTGGCTTGACTTGGCTCGGTATCTGAGAACACGGATGGTTAATCAACCGCTTTCGAAGTCACAAAGGTAGCATCATTCCACTCTTCTCTTCCATTTCACTTGCATACATGACATTCATCCTGGAGCCTTCCAAGCAGGTTTGATCATGGCATATTAAATTTAAACAGAGACCAACTCCGGCTTTCATAACTATCATAGAAACTCAGAACCTTAACCATAAACAACCCAACCTATTTTTTATCTAGCCATCTATCTTTGGATATCTTTTAAATCACGGTGCCGGCTATTCGGCAATTTTCTCCCGTATGCATTCATTACTTCGCCGACCGCCCGCCAGAACCGGAACTCCGAGACCTGAATCACCCTTCACCACCAACCAACTTTTCATGCATAATACCGATGACTGCGAGCCTCGTTCCTTCGCTCGCTCTCGCCAAATGCCAACCACTCAGAGGCCTGTCCTTGTAAGATGCTTGCTAGTCTGGCATAACTTGCAGCCTGCCGTTCAACTGCAGGTCTCGCCCACAAAACTGACTCGGAGGCACGTCGATAATTCCGATAATCCAGATAACGGCCTCAGACCGGCACCGGAACTCAGTCCTGCCAGGGGATAATCTCCCAGGACTCGACGTTGTCTCGAATTATCAATCGATGCTGATCAATTCTCCAGAAGGCGTACATCGAACGAGTCGCTCCGGCAGCTTCCCGGTGTGCCGGTCCTCTTCCGCCGTTCTTGGCGTCTTCTCTTGTCCTCCAAATGCACGTTGCCAGATTTCGAAGTTCCGAGTCCGGCGATCCAAACCAGTATCTGGAGTCCGTCAGCATGGTGCATGGCTCTCGGTCGTGAGGAACTTACTTGAGGAACCCACCGCTGGCAACAGCTTCGCCATGTGCCGCCTTGTCCAAGCGGCCAAGATCAGCATACTCGGTGCTCTTCTTTATTTGCGATCGAAACGCCACAATGTAGAAGGAAGTCTCCTTGAAGCCTTTTCCTGACTCTTCAGCTTGACGTTTCACCTCCGCGATCACCTCGGGCCAGTTGAAGGTTTCCGTATAGGGTGCTGTTGCGTAATCCTCCCGAAGAGCTCGGAATTGGGCCAACGCTTTGGCTAGGAGCACGTTCTCATGGTCAAGAGTCTCCAGGTCCAGCTGATGCTTCCTCTCCGTGTACGGCGACTGGATCAGATATCTCCCAGTTGTATCAAATTCTTGGCCAAGTTCGGTGACTTCAACCTGAGACTCGTCTTTAACGAAGCCAGGAAGACCCTCGACGGGAACCGACTGAACTCCTACAGACCCCATTTCTTTTCGATGGCAAGAAATAGAGTAAGATGGGGAAGTTCTGGCTTTGCTCAAGTGAATGCCGCTCGAACTACTAGGATTTTCGGGAAGATGGTAGGTGGTCAATGGTGAGTGGTTGTCCTTTTGGAAGGGATAGATGAGGGCGAGATGGAGGAATGAACGCGACCACACAACACTTGAAGACGACTCAGTTGATCAATGACAGGAATTTATCGAAGAAAGGAATGAAACAAAGAAGGCTCAACCAATTTAAAGAAACGTCACCCAGGCTTCTTAGGCCATTGAGTATAGAATAACGTGCTGAATGACACCATTCTTGCAATACCATCCTCCGGGCAGGAGTGGGTCGGCTAGGGACATGTCAAAGTCTTCAACCTCATCTTAGTGCGGAGGAAGGATCGGGTCGAGAGCGGCTCTTCGGCCATGCCCGGGGGTGCTCTGGTTGATGCCTGACTCATTCCAGCCGTCCATGAGGCAGAATCAATGATAAAGCGCCAACTCCACAGTTCTAGATATCTATCAATCCTAGGTGCAGATACGATATGCTGCTCTGCTCCGGCCCTCGGAGTCGACTTACATCGGCGTCCATCCGCAGTCATCCGGAACATCTTCACCACCAACACCAACACCAACACAGCTCATTGCCACCAAGGATTCTCACATACCGAACGGCCCGAGCATACTCACCGCTAGAAACACAGAGAGAACCTTGAGAAGCCGGCACTGCCCATTTCCCCGGCCCCGGAACTGCAGTCTCGGGGTAACACAAGGGGAGTTTGACATGCAGACTAGCGCAGGGCAAGGATCTTGCAACAACGCTGCAGGAGCCGCTAAAATGGCGACAGCGCCGCATACTGGAGACTTTTTATATCTTTTGACGAAAGCCCTAACTAAACTACCCCGGCTCTTAGGTTTTACGACCTTCGCTTTTGATACACAGGCGGCTGCGGGGAGACGCTTGCCCGTTTCCTGGGGAGCGGAGGAATCGGCCTTCAGCGAAGGCGTCAGACGCCACGGAGATGTCGACATCCCGGAGTCTCATAGTGTGTCTTTGTTGACCTCATCTCACCTCCGGCGGTGAATGCGCGATGCAACTACCCTTCGTATCTCGATTGCTCGTTTACTCTTATCATGACGAGATTTGCCTTCATTACGTAGGCCGGTGAGATTTTGCGGCCGTTCTCGGTGTCCAGACCATTTCGTCTATATTCGTAAGGTGCGTGTCTCATCTCCCGTCTAGGTAATTATCACAATCCCAACACATCCTCCGTTTTCCCCTTCCTCCTCTTCAACCACTCCTTCGACATCTCATAAGTACCCAAGTACAATCCACTGCCTATCATCGTCCACCCCGATCTCAGTATTGCTCCGCGAAAGAATCCTTTCACTCCTCTCTCCTTGTACACTTCCTGCGTCACAGTCCACGCTCCCTTCTTTGGTTGCTTCCCCTCAAGCTTCGCCTGTATCTCGTTCTGCGTTTGGCTTCCCGCACTCAACATCATTCGCGTCTTGACCACGTCACTAGGTGTTGTAAGAAACGCTGCGAACGCTCCCGCACTTCCTGCACTGAACGCCGTAATCGCTCCCGTCTCAAAAAGCTTTCTTGGCGCGTTGGCGTCGCGGCCTGCTTCCCGGGATGCCCAGATTTTGGCTCTGACGTGTTCGAATATGGGAAACTGTAGGGCTGTAAATGGTAGATTCCTTGCTACGAGAGCTGTATATCCTGTAAAGAGTCTCTTTATGGCTCCCGGCCCGCCAAGTTGACGAAACGCTCGTATTGATGTCCACGAACCCGTCTGTTCCTCTCCGATATTTAATTGAAGCATCTGGGCATTCTGTTTGATGACTTCCGCAGGCGCAAGAACAAGGCATGACGCCATCTCAGCAACTGCGGACGCAGCTGAATGCACCAGAGGTTCTGGCAAGGGTAATGTCCTTCCAAATAAACCCTTTGTGCTTTCATAAGTTGAGAAGAATAAACCGGCTAGTTTCCGTTACCACTCAATGTACGGTTGTTGGGGATCTTGATGTAGAACCAACCTGCTGGTAATGTTGCTATTATTACACTCCCAATACCCTGATACAAACCCCGGAACACCGCCTTTTGATTCGAATTTGTTGAATACGTCTTTAAATAGTCTTGGCTTTGGTATCGGGTTTTGATGGTGTCTAGAGGATAGACCAGGGCGTCTACCGTAAAGGCAGCCATGGCGCCAGCCTGTAGTAACGCATGAGCTCACTGTTCTGCATCCTGCAAGGCGGGAATATGAGTCTGAAAGTATGAGCTTACCGCGTAGACTTCTAACATGTTTCAGTTGAAGATTAAACCATTAATGATTAAATTGATATATTGAAAGAGTTGGTCCAACGTTTCAACGCGTGCTCAATCCGTTTTTAAGAGCTCAGCGGATGGGGGTCGCGGTCATCGACCTGGTGATGTCATTCTGTAAGTGCCCGTCAACGGGCGTTTTTTTATTACCCTGTACCCGCTTTATGCTCACCAAGTTTTTCAATCCTTTGCTCAGGGTATTTTACGTACTCTGCTATGATTCATTTGATGGCTCTACGTGCTGTCATTGTTTGGTAGTCAGAGGTAAGGATGGGTTTATTAGAACCGGGCGAATGTGAGTCCAAATGTTGCTACAGGCTAGAATAGTTATGCTTGTTTTGAATAACATATCCAACCAATGTTGAAATTACCGTCTGAGTCCTAGATAATTGCCCAGCATTTTCTCATCATCCGTGGAACTACTTAGTTACTCAAAACCACCATTATTCATATTAATGACGCAGATACCCGATTCCGAGATGCGCCCATTATATACAGATCCCTCAGCCCTCCTACCCGGATAAAGCCTGAACCTATGCTCCGTCTATTTTGACTCCAAACATCCATGATCCCAATACGCTTGCGTTTCCGCCTCTATGCTCTATAATACGAACCCAGTGCGTAAAAATTACAACTTGCTTTTCAAGCCCTCACCCTCCTTATTCACTACAGCAATTATAACGCAGATATCGTCCACCTTGCCCCCATGCCAGTTTTCATGGGGGAAGTATTTCTGGACCTCCTTAGCGAAAGGTCCATCAACCCTAGTGTTGACGCTGGCTCGTTTTGCGGCGTTGACGATGGCGGTCGCGAGTAGGCTCTGAAGCGTCACTGTCTTCTCGGGCGTGCCCTCTACGGCTTCTGGGAGTTGTACGAGCGAGTCCAGTGAATCGGCTACCCGAACACCTCCCGCCTCCGTGTTGACCCATGCGCCGCTGGAGACCATAACCCGACTTGCGATTCGTAGGATATCCTGGTTAAAGAGGTTGTCGAGAACGCCATCTGTCGCAAACACGAGGACGTCACCATGCCGTAGCTCGTGCTGGGTCACATCCGCATCTCGCGGCAAGTCGCATAGTTGAGCGCCTCCAAATGCGGACATGCGGGCCGCAACACTGGGAGGCACAAGTGAAAGTTGAAAAGGGGTGTTGAAGGCGTGCGTTTGTGGTTCGGAGTACGTATGCACGGCATTTAATCGAAGTTGTAAGAAGCCGGAATCGCCGAGGTTTGCCACGTCCAGTTGTCCGTCTGCTCCCGCAATAGCTACACATGCCGTGCTTCCACCAGCGCTCAAGCTGTTGTCCTGACAGATAGCATCATACCCCTTCTGCATGAGTTTTCTGGCCGTCAGGGGAGGCTCGGAGCCAGGTTGGTGCTCGTAGGCAGCTATAGCCATGTAGTCGCAAAAGCCGTGGGAGAAGTCGGCGGGATCAACTCCCGAGTCTACCCAGCCGCCAACTCCATCGGCGACACCAAAACCTACCGAGCCAGAGTCGTTGATTCGGCTGACAAAGAAGGCATCGTGGCCAGAGTCGGGACGGGCGGAAGGTCGACGGTTGCGAGGAGGTTGAATTCGGTTATAAGGATTGAAGTGAAATACGTGAGAAGAGGGATCGTAGGGTCGGTCCTTGGCGATGAAGGATGAGGCGATGTGGTAAGAGAATTTAGGACCTGTCGCTGTTGAATATGATTTTGATCGCGAACAACAAGGCATTGCGAGTCGCTTTTGGAAAGAGAATGAGGCTGGGTGTCTGTTAGCAATGCAACGATAAGACTAGGATTCTTCGGCAATCGACGAACCTTTAGCCAGAGTTCGACATGACGCCGCGGCAGTTCGGCTGTAAGTCGCGGCCATAATTTGACAGATCAGGCGTGGGGGAGGGAGGACACGTAGCCAAGATGTACGAGATTCCTGGCTAAGAGAGCAGTAACAATCCCAGGTGAAAAGGGTTATAGGAGACGCATCCTGGCGGAAGACAAAGAAAAGAGGACTGGAGTGCTAGATCGCGAACGGACGGGAAAGTGTTGAGCGAGAAAGTCTTCCCCGTCAGTTATCTAATCTCGTCAGATTTGATCGCCCTGGCCATAGCCCCTCCAATAATTATCCTTGCAGAGAATGATGATAGTGGAGGCGGAGGAGTGGCGTGCCAAACATTTTTCAACCAGCTCGGGCCTTCCGCCACAATTAGCGCCGAGCTGACACATGATGATAGCCGAAGTTATTCCATCATAACGACAACTTGGCGGACCGCTACCCGAACTTATCCCGATTGCCTCGTGACTGTCACGAGCTCGCACACGCTCCGACTCTCCCCGGCCGAGCCGAATTGAAAATGAGAATACTCTGATTGGCTAGCCGGAACCGTAGTTCCATTTCCATCTCAGCAATAGCCGAGGGAAGGGCCACCTCCCAGAATTCATGACGACGAGAAACCTCCAGACGCCACCCTTTGCGAGCATCCGTCGATTCTACGGAGGGGATATTACAGCATATCTTCAGTCAATTCATCAGTCTTGGCTCTGACTACTCTCCATTGAAGACTGTCTGTCTCCTCCGGCCGCAATTGAACGTTCATAATGGCTGCTCTCCGGACCTCAACCTGCCGAATCTTCGGCTCCTCCGCCAGGACAGCCCTTCGCCCTGGAGCCGTCTTCTCTCGAGGAATGGCCTCTGTCAGCGAGGCACCCGCGACTCCAGAGCCCAAGTTGAAGTCGTTCCAGATCTACCGATGGAACCCCGATACCCCGACCGAGAAGCCTCGCCTGCAGACCTACACCCTCGACCTGAACAAGACCGGACCCATGATCTTGGACGCCCTGATCCGCATCAAGAATGAGCTCGACCCGACTGTCACGTTCCGACGGAGTTGCCGTGAGGGTATCTGCGGTAGCTGTGCCATGAACATCAACGGCCAGAACACCTTGGCGTGCCTGTGTATGACTCCCTCTGCCTCGTCGCGTGCGAGGCATTATTCATTTGCTATATCAGAGCTGACAGCAAAACAGGCCGAATTCCCGCGGAATCTTCAGCAGACGTCAAGATTTATCCTCTCCCTCACACCTACGTCGTCAAGGATCTTGTCCCTGATCTGACGCACTTCTACAAGCAGTATAAGAGCATCAAGCCTTATCTGCAGCGAGATACCCCCGCTGAGGATGTATGTCTACCCCCTGCGCATTGACTCGCGTGACTGCTAACACCACAATTAGGGCAAGGAGTACCGCCAGAGCAAGGAGGACCGCAAGAAGCTGGATGGCCTGTACGAGTGCATTCTCTGCGCCTGCTGCTCAACCTCGTGCCCGTCCTACTGGTGGAACGCCGAGGAGTACCTCGGACCCGCCATTCTCCTCCAGTCTTACCGATGGCTCGTCGACTCGCGAGATCAGCGCAAGGCCGAGCGTAAGCAGAACCTCGAGAACTCGATGAGTCTGTACCGTTGCCACACCATTCTCAACTGCACCCGAGCTTGCCCCAAGGGATTGAACCCCGGTTTGGCGATTGCAGAGATCAAGAAGGCGATGGCTTTGGGAAACTAAAATTGGAATGAATTCAAGATTGTGCCAAATGGGGTCGGCGGTTTGTCGTGAAAGGATTGGAGCAGAAGGGCAATCCACGACCAGAGACTCGAGGATTTGTAACCTTGTGTAAAGCATAGATGGGTGGGAGTTGAACGCCGTTTTTGAACGCCGTGTTCTGATAGTAGCCTGGAATAACAATTGTTTACTGTTCACCCATTGGTTCCTGACAACCTCTTGGAGTTTTGATATCTAACTAATGTACGGCGACTTATTGCCACACTAGGAGTCGAACTACTATGCAATGACGAAACATCACAATGCCCTATACCGAACCATTCCCTACGTTCCCAAAGTCGAGATCAAACGAGATGTGCCTCGAACTCTTGGAAGGAAATACAATCATTTTATGAGCCATCTTATCCTGGAACAGGACAGTCATCCTACTGCTTGACAGGTTCCAGGATGATCTTGACGGGGATGTAATTCTGGGTGATAAAGGTATTGCCTGGAGCTCTGAGTCAGTACTGGACTTGGAAAGTTGATTCGAAGACGCCATACCATCGTTGCTGAAAAACCTGACGGTGTAGTCGCTATAAGAGGGAGTTGCAATCCATCCGGGGTTGACCTTGTCCTTTCCCCAAACCAACTGCTTCTCTTTACCACCATGGCCCAGCCGGAAGTCATCCCAACTGTACGTATCTGCCGTATCTTGGGCCTTGGCCTGGACAGCAGGCTGCGTCAGATCCTTGAAATCGAGGTATCCATCGCTGCCGACGAGACCAAGGGCGTGGTCGACGATGCCGATGGGCGTCGTGTGTAGGCTGATAGCGTCGGTGTTCTCGCCGGCTTTGTTGATGTAGATTTTGGTGGCTGCGGACTTGTCGCCGGAGGAGAAGATGCCGACCTTGTTGGTGTTCGTGGAGAGGTATTTGCCGTTTAATTCTTCGAAACCGCTGATTGGTGTTAGTGCTTGTGCTTCATGGGTAAAATTTGATATTGCATAGGTATGGACGTACGTGGAGATGCGAAGGCGGTACAGAGGCTCATCCGCCTTCCTGACGGGGCCGGCCAGTACGGCAGCAACGAGAGATGAAGCTGAAAGGACAGTGGACCACTTCATCTTGATTGTTTGCTTTGGGTTCGGTTGACTTAGTTTGTGACACTTAGGATGCGAATGAAGAAGAAAAACCTCAAGCGAGGGAAGATGTCACCTTCTGTCTCCCTTTGTTAAAAAACAAGAAGGCAAAATTGGCAAGCAACCGATCATCACTTACATCGTCAGTGGGGATTAAGAACTGACGTCAAAAGGCCTGTCGAACGGCCTGGGCAGGGATGAAGCTTCCCAAAGGATAAACGTGAAACGAGCAGTCGGCGATGGCCTTGGTCCGTGTCTAGAGTAAACAATTGGCTACATGCCGCAGGGAAAGAATTATATATTAAATCCATGGTCACCGCGTTACAGTGTGATGATGGGCCCCGCAGGAATCAAGCGGTGATTGTCTTATGCTGTTTTATGGGTGAGGATATTATCATCGGACACAGGAAGCTTCTGCGAGGGGCTTTCGTTTTTGCGTATGGGATTTGATGTTTATCAAGGGAGGATGCATTGACCGTGCATTCTAACGTTTCTACTAAACACTGAGGCGAGAACAATCAGGTACTCGTCTTTGAAATAGACTTTTACTTCCTGATTGTTTGCAGCGGCTGTTACTGATAGATGATGGACGGCGAGCTGTCGGGAAATACCCCAGCAACGCTCGTGGCTGCCGATCCGTCAATGCGAAATGGTTGATCTCAGCCAGAGCATGAGCTGTCAGTGTCAAGAAGGAAAGCCAATCATACGAAGTCACATCATCTTGTGCAACGGGAAATGCCGGTACGAAGCCAGCCTGTATTGACGTCCCGCCCGTCACGCTAAGGTAGTGAAGGAAAGGACCGTTGGTCTCGCCTTAAAGCCTCAGTTCATACTGACCATAAGGTACTACCTAGACTAAAGCCTAAAGTAATCCATAAGATGAACTTAATAGCATCCCTAAAGGAATTTCCTTAACTCAATAATAACGTTAGGACTGTAGCCCAAGATAATTCGTCTTCAAGATTGCTAGGACATCCGTGTCTGCGTTCATGTGCGATGTATTCTTTCACCAGCTTCTCCGTGTGGCAGCGCAGCGACATGACGCCCCTTCCCCGCATTTTACGGAGGAAATTTAAGCTTGATCAGAGGGCTAATTATAGGAGTGTCAGAAGCGAGCTAGTCTTTCGCCCACCTGATGTCTTTCTAGACGACGGGCGATTTTAAGAAAGAGAGATCCAAGCTGCTTGAGGAAATGTTTCGATTATCCGGATCGGCAAGGAACTTTTTTGTACGGAGTCAGCATCGACGTCATTGCATGATGGAATCTCACGCTCACGTTGCTTCGTATACTTTGACGAATTTCGCAAGAAAGGGCTTGGGCGGTGTTGTACATCTTCTGACCGCGGCAGTTGGGCAAGAACCCGGATTTCGATCGCTCTTTCCTAACATATAGTTGGGATGCCTGCATTTCCAATCCAAGACACGTGAGCTTTGCATTCTATTAAGGTATCGATCACACCCTCAAAGTCTTTCCACGATACGAGTTGATCAGCGCCGTCGACTTCCTTCTGCCAGGTACCGCCAAGCCATATTCTGATTCGTCTCACAGTCGTAAGCTGAACGCCTTCTGACACCTTTTCCCAGATACAGCCATTTTCGGTAATTCTTTCTTTGACCCTGCCTCGTTCCGCAGTCTCGCGCAACACGGCGATTGGGTTGGCGCACCAATCTCCTGAGCCATCTCGTATTGGCCGACCCCAGTCTTGCAGCCAGGGCGAAATTCTTGCTTTGCTTACGATCTAGACTATCATGGAAGTGGGCCTAGAGCGTTGTGCTTATATGAGTGAGCTCGCGGCCCGTCGTTTGATGTCGGAAGTCGGTAGTTGTCGGCCTCACTTTCGTTTGACATCCCAATAACTACTTTCATTTTGGCAACTAGACCTAGGTTCGATAATATGTTATTCAACTCTGGTATCATCATTAGTTTGGTGGGTGTCACCGCCGCTGCGACTTATAGCCCGCCGTGTGAGCCTGTCACTCTCTGCATCGACGGAATAGACGATTGTGGGCGCCCATGGGGAGGGTAAAGTACAACAACCACTGTAATGATGAATACCAACTGATAATTCTTAGATGCTACGATACGTGCTCTCCTGAACTAAAGCCTACTCCCCCTGGGCCTGGGAGCTGCACCAAGGGCAGCCCGTACCCTAACCCAACTGGAACAATCACTAGCGACTCCACGATCACCACTTTCTCCACTATTACAACTGTTCCAACTGGTAGCTGTGGTGTCACCATATGTGAAGATTTAATTGACGACTGCGGTAACTGGTATGGTGGCTGCTACGACACATGTTCTGGAAGACCTTCATTCACGACACCTGCTTGCTCGACCACAACTAGCACTGGTTACTGCGAGCCTGCTACGATCTGTGAGGATAAAATAGATGAATGTGGACAAACCTACGGCGGGTTCGGGCTATAATCTTGACCATTGAGAAACGAAATACTAACGAGGGCCTTCAGATGTTACGACACTTGCAGCGAAAGTCCGACTTGGACCAAACCACAATGCTCGATCACGACCGACACTACCGCTACCACTTCTACTGGGACTACCACTACTGGTACTGGCGGTTGCAAGCCGGTGACTTTATGTGTGGACAAGGTTGATGAGTGTGGTCAGTGGTATGGGGGTTAGTTTATGGCCTTTATACTCCTTTGAGACTTGCGTAGCTGATGCTCACTTAGGTTGTTACAACACCTGCGATGGAGAGCCTTCTTTCACCAAGCCACCCTGTTCGGTAACGACGCACACCACTACGACAGCAACTGGAACAGATAGCTGTGAGCCCGTCACGATCTGCGAAGATCTTGTGGATGAATGCGGTAGAATGTATGGTGGTAAGTTTGATCTTATTTCTCGAGGGGGATTTCCATGGTTAATACCTTGTAAGGGTGCTACGATACCTGTACTGGACGTCCGACGTGGTCGAAGCCGCAATGCTCGAAAATGACTGGAACTGCCACCACCACCGCAACTGACACCGGTGGCTGCAAGCCTGCTACGATCTGCGTGGATAGGGTTGATGAATGCGGTAACAAATATGGAGGTAACTTAAATGTCCTATATTGCTTAGAGTCTTTCAATGCTAACGCCCCTTAGGATGTTACAACACTTGTACTGGACCTCCTGAGTGGACGAAACCATACTGCACGAAGACATATGCTACTACCACTGCGACTGGCTACTGCAAGCCTGGTTGGAAGTGTGAGGAGATTGTAGATCCTTGCCAGCAGACGTACGGTGGCTGTTTCGATACTTGTGGCCCTCATCCAACGTGGTCAATCCCAGATTGCACAATCACCTACACCGTAACTGCCGAGCCTACTGACTATTGCTACTGATGGGGATGGGTTGTCTTTTTTCGGCGGACCTTTTGCTAATGGGGGGCTTGCTCAATTAATTGTTGGATGTGTGAATACTCACTACTTTCTTATTCGTCTCGAAATTTTTAAGGGAACAAAGTAGTCGAGCTCTTCGATAAATTCAAGATATTACCCCTCGGTTATTTGGTTAGGATGGTGCACATGTAATGACTCAAGAACACCCATTATGTCTATCTCCGGTAAACTAGATGCAAGTTTCATAAGGTGCAAGCCTCGTTTTTGGCTAGGACTTGGATATGATTGGGACTTAGAAATCGTCAACGTACTCCTGCCCAGGCCACTGAATACTGGGCAAACTCCTCTAGAATCCTCATCACACCTAGTAGGACGCATTCCAAGTTGTGCTTGAACTCCTCTCAACGCCACCAAGGTACTAGGCGAAGTTTATAAGATGAGCCCTTATATATATACCCAGGTATTCTTTGCTTTGCATGGCCCTAAGGATACTGTAGAAACTCTCCGCGGATGCTGTGATAGCTGTAGGTTTCCTGAAATCCGTGAAAAGAGAGGAATGTAGAAAGAAAGAAAGAAAGAAAGAAAGAAAGCAAGAAACGTGAGCGTACGAGAGGAGTTATAGCCTAAGCTTGCTTTCGTCGCTATGAAGATGTTCTGGGTATGCTGGCTAAAGGTTGATGAAGTGCTAGCTTCAAGTGGGTTACACATGGCCCGTCTGGCCGTGGAGCACAAAATTAGGAAACCAGTTTCGATGTCAGGAGAAGAATGAAGAAGAATAAGTCTCTGAGTATCTGCTGATTTTATCAGAGAATACGAATAGTAGAAGAAAGGCGAGGAGATGTCAAGACATCATAATACTTCTAACGGTATGATATCGTTATGCTCTCACGACAAGAAATCACAATGGGTGTCAGGGAAGCTTAGATATTTGGCGCCTACCTGTCAGGCAGAATAAACAAGACGAGGGGTTGCGGGCTACAGCACACCCGGCACTCTCGCACTTGATTGTTTCTTCATAACTTGTACTCCTTTCTCGTTTTGTTGAAGTTTCCCAACCGTCACCCGTATTCCCACCATTCTCAGAGATATTCACTCGAGCAACTTGTCTGATCCTGTCATAGTTTAAGACAGACCAGTGACAATATCTTTACTTCACTCCAATTACTCTTCTCTTCTCTAAGATGACTCAATTTGGCCTAGCCATGCTTGGCAATGCTTCCAACGTCTCGTGACGTCGACCGTTTACTCTTGCTGTCTTCTTAATTCTATCGCCGAGCTGCCTTACCACTGACATTAATCAAGGAGAAGATTCCCGACCATGTCTGCGCTAATAGCTGCGGCACGGAAAGATCGCTTTCGTGGCGGAAACAACCTCATCTACACAGGGAGGTGGCAATCAAAGACATCATCAGGGACGGAGCTCATCAACCATGCGCAAAAGCTGCAGATGATTCTGGAGCGGTGCCTCCAACAGAATACATCATTGTAGGCCTCGAGTTCGAGACTTATATTTGGGCAAAGATCGGGGAAGGTCCTGATGGTCCTTTCAGTTTGAACACAATGGTTTGGCGTTGGCAGATCGGCAACCACGACGGTTGCTCGGGTGTCTCTTGACCGCAATTTAACACACAAGATAAGACGTGTTTGGTCCTCGTAGATTTTTCTAAATCTTGGAGACTAATAGTACACATTTCCACTTGTACTTGAACTCCTCTCAACGCTCCCCGGAGTCCCAGGGAACGCGCCTGGAGCAGAGGGCCCACCTTTCAGTTCGTCATCCGAACTCAGGTCGTTCTCGAAGTTATCTGGTTCCTCTGGGGGAGTTCGCATGGCCTCCACTACATCTCTGTCGAGTGTGGGCGGCTGGTATGGTTTGATTGTGTGGATTTCGCGTCCGGACGGCATTTTCGATAGTAATGAGTTGATCGGTGGGATTAGTTGTGTGTTCATCTAAAGCCGGTTAGCGTGTAGGTAAAGGGGAATGACAGATTTCTGTACCGTATCATTGATTCTATTCCATTTCGCGTCGAGCATCTCAAGGACTCTGATCTCTTCCAGCTTGCCAGCATCTGCTCCCCAAGTAGACTCCTTTTCCACTCGCCGATCTTCTCGCTTTTCAGTAAAATCCTTCTTGAGACGACTTAGACTTAAGCCCTTCTTGTTATCCTTGACCTCCACACCGAGTTCCTGAAGTCCAGCTCGAACCCAGCCAATACCCTCGGCTGTTTGACCACCTAATTCAGCATCTATTCCGAAGAATCGACATGCCTTGGCTCGACTAGTCCGCCGAAGGTCCTCCAAATACCTTAGAAAACCAGAGTTGATCTTATAAACTCCGTTGCCGGCTGACTGACATAGTGAGGAGGCCTTGGCGGCATGTTCTGATGCTGCGAGACATAGACGGGCGTATAAGTGAGCGCGGACCTTGGGAATATCGGGAGCTTTGAACATCCATTCTTTGTCGTTCTTATTCCGATCTTGGGCTACAGCGGCTGGATATGGGTCGTCTTTTAGAACGGCTAGTAGAGTTGCTTCTGCGTGTGCTAAGGAACCAAGAGCTCGGAGTGTACTAGGTGACATGTCCGCACATGGAGGACTCGTGGGAATGTTTTCTCCTCTACCAGCCAAGTATTCATATACTGATGCAGCCTCTAGCAGGTACTTTGTAGCTGTGGTGATTGCGCTTGTTCTCTGCTGACTGCTGAGGAACTCATGACTTGTTGAGTAGAGGGGCTGTAAGGCGGACCTCGCCGTCAGGACAAGCGAATAGCCCAATGTTGAGAGCACAAAAGCGATCTCATATTCCACGGACGTGATCTTCACACGAGGCCTCTCGCGACCTGGTACAATTTCTCCGGTAAGAGTAGGCCTCCATTCCAGCAGAGGCGCCGTCTTGAGCACAATGGTGATGAAGTCCCCACCAGGCAGGCTCTTGTTACTTAGACCATCGTCAACCGCTAGTAGATACGGGATATATCCATTGAGACTGTTTATGACTGTGGACAGGTTTGAGATCTGAGAGGAGGGCGGAAGTCGTTTATGCTTCTTCAGCGCATCTCTTACTACCCCGCGATATGTGCTCGCGCTGAGTGGCAGCGAGGGATGAGAATCGCAGCTGAGACAGGATGAGAAGGAAAACGACGAGGTTGTGGGAAGTACGAATGGAAATGGCATCTTTTAAGACTCGAGATGTGAAATTATGGACGAGATAGACAGAACCATGAGCTGTGAATTGTGTCTTTAAGTGCATTACGTTCTGCCAAGCTCATGATGAGGCATCACATACTGTGCCAAGTGATGAGCTATGATACTGTATAACAGTAAAGCCGAAGTTTTACCGACGGACCCCTTTGATCTTGGCCGACGTAGGCTCCACCAAATCTTCCGGGGTGTAGGTAATTACCACGCCGAGCTCCACGCCTCATCAGGACAGCATCGACGCTGCTTCTCATGACGTCCGCGTGTCCCGAAACTTTACACACGCGGTGACAATGGCTGGCCCTTCCCCGTCACCGCATAAGCCTCGCCGCAGGGCTAAGAACCCTCGCAATGGCTTCGACAAGCTCCCTCGTTCCGAAGCTCTCGTGCGAGCTCCCGCGTTTCCCCTGGCTGCGTTCCTGTGGCCGGCGAGGACTTTGTCGTCGCAGTGGGAGGTGCTGCCGTTGATTCTTATGGTTGTTGGGTTGTTTCGATGGGCTGCGGGTCTTTGGGGATACTCTGGTAAGTGTTCTTGATGTGGACTGCTCGCAGTTTGTACGCTAATATTTGATGGTAGGATTCCATAAGCCGCCCATGTTTGGGGACTACGAGGCGCAACGACACTGGATGGAAGTCACGACACAACTTCCCATCTCACAATGGTACTTCCACGACTTGCAGTGGTGGGGTCTCGACTACCCTCCCCTTACGGCGTATCACAGCTGGTTTCTGGGGAAGATAGGGTCTCTCATCGACCGATCGTGGTTCGAGCTCTTCACCTCCCGAGGCTCGGACGACCCGAACTTGAAGATATTCATGAGAGCTACCGTTATCTGCTCCGAATACTTGATCTACATCCCAGCAGCGATTGTGTTTGTGCGACGATATAGCCGACTACAGGGCATCCCTAATTGGACTGCTTGGTTGGCCCTGGTTGCGTTCCTGATGCAACCTGCGACAATCCTGATTGACCATGTTCACTTTCAGTACAACACTGTTATGCTAGGGTTCGTGCTTGCTAGTATGTCGAGCATGCTTGCTGAGCGATACAAGTGGGCGGCAGTTTTCTTTGTCGGAGCCTTGGGCTTCAAGCAGATGGCTCTATACTATGCCTTCAGCGTCTTCTCATATCTCTTAGGCCGGTGCATTTCTCCTCGAATTAGCTTGACGAGACTTTTTGGCGTCGCTCTCGTCACGATCGTCTCGTTCGCGATTTTGGTTCTACCCTTGATCTTGGGTACTCTATATGATACTAGTCAGGGTATCGACTCTCGACCAGAATTTGAGGGGCCACCTCCACCTCTTCCTTTGTTTCCTGGCATCGTCAAATACGTGGATACGGAGTCATACTACTACCCCGTCATCGAGCAGATGATCCAAATGATTCATCGCATCTTCCCATTTGCCCGTGGGCTATTCGAGGATAAGGTTGCAAACTTCTGGTGCGCTGCCAATGTTGTTATCAAGCTTCGCAACTACCCGACGGACCTGCTTCAGAAAGCCGCGCTGGGCGCAACGCTACTTTCCATCATCCCGCCAAACCTAATTCTGTTCCTGAAGCCTCGGAAGACGACGTTGCCCTTGGCCTTTGCGGCGACTGCATGGGGCTTCTTTCTGTTCAGCTACCAGGTCCACGAAAAGAGTGTTCTGCTGCCGCTTATGCCGATGACGCTATTGCTGGCGGGAAAGCAAGGGATGAGCAAGGATGTCCGGGCGTGGGTGGGCTTCGCAAACCTCTTAGGTGTCTGGACGATGTTCCCCCTGTTACGCCGTGTCGACCTTCGAGTCCCATACTGGGTTCTAACACTGCTTTGGGCGTATCTCCTTGGACTCCCACCAACGTCTTTGAGCGCGTACTTCCAAGAAGGGCAATCAGTTTGGATTCAATGGAGCACGGCGCTACTGCACGGGTCGTTCTACGCTTTCATGGGTGCCTGGCATGTGGTTGAGGCGTTCGTACAGCCGCCCCCGGAAAAGCCAGATCTCTGGGTTGTAGCCAACGTGGGAGTTGGAGCTGCCGGGTTCATAATTTGTTACTTGTGGTGCCTCTGGAGGCTGGTGCAAGAGAGTGACATCTTGCCGACGGGAGGAGCAAAGGCGACTAAAACAAAAAAGGCTCAATAGATCAACAGCCAATTCGTTAAAGGAAATATGAAACATATTTGATAACAAAGACTTTATTTTCAAGCGATAATCGCCAATTCTGTTGACTCATCTGAAACGCAAGCTTAAGATCTCTTTGTTAAAAGGCTCCGCGTGCTTCACCTGGATTGAGTACGGCATCATGTGGCAAGAATTAGAGGTGCCCTCCAGGCTTTTGTGAAGGCAGAGGCGTACCAGGGAAAGACCGTGTTACCTTTCCGCACTAGACAGGGGGTACGCAGGTAGTATCCGACCCGTGGCGGAATTGTTGTTAGTCTTGCTCCTTCGACGTCGAGATTTGGGGGCCAGAACTTGGCACTCACTTGGTTGGAGAATATGTGTCTCATCGGTAGTTAAAAGAACCCACTTAGACTTACCAAAGTCCATCGGCAATATCACCCTTGTCAGCGGTCAGACTCACTTTGCTGACATGCTTGAAGTCGTGGCAGGGCTGTGGGTGAGACTGGGGGGGAGATTTCAGGGTATAAGCTGGACTTGGACGAATCAGGCGCCGCTAATTTGACGGTTGGAGCTGTTGGCCCACTGCAGCGGCCGGATCCACTTAGATGAGTTAGTTGGAGACCTTATCCTCACCTCGTCTACTCTCCTTCCACACCTGGCTTCTTGTTCTTTTTCGTAATCTGGATCAGACTTGAGACCTTGATCGACTCTGCGTGACGACGGCAGAGGCAGCGAATCGGCTGCACCGCTTGCTTAAGCGCCTGCCATTTCAGCCACTGCATTTCGGGCTTGTCTTGGCTTGACTTGGCTTGCTCTAGGAAGAACGAAAGACGAGGCCTCGAGAAGTCGGTCTGATCGCTTGGAGGCCCGGCCTTGGTTGCCCACTGTAACCAACTCCATCGTTCAATTGAAAGGAACTCGTCTCCACTTGGAGCATGTCTGGTGCTGATGCCAATATGGCATACTGCTCCGCCGTTACATTGGAGAATGGAGACTCCCGCCAAGCTGGATGGGCGGCTGTTCCAACTCCCCCTTCAGGTCACTCAGGCGAGGATCAGTATCCGCCTTGACGCCCGCGGTTGGACAGAGACGCATGGCATGGCGGATCCACCAACTGACAACAAGGGCCCGGCCCCTACAGCCCTTTCGCAATTTTGTCTAAATTAACACCATGGGAGTGTTTAGAAGTAATGGGTTTGGCAATGGTATTCATGTGGTCAAGTAGAAAAAAGTAGTATTCAATCTGGATTCTAGACGGAAACATGGAAAATAAAACGTCCTGAGGACGGAAGTTTTCTGCTTATATCTTATCTGGGGTCTCCTTGGGATACAGTGGATTCCTTGTTAAGAACAAAGCTTCAAGAAGCCGGCAACGGCTTCTTCTCTCTCATAATGCATCTCGCAGCTCAGCTAATCCTCAAGTCTTACCCTTAATCTCTCGACCATCTTTCCGCTGGAAGAACTATATAGCCTCCTTGAAAGCATCACTTTCGACAAGCCCGGCAAACAGATGCCCGGTCATCCATACCGTACCCCTTCTCCAACGTCGTGTACTCTTGGCCTGGAAGCTTCACCACCTCATTCTTCAAGACCTTATCAAGAAGCATCACATGATCAGGACATTTCTCCGGGCTTACACCGGACTTCGGATCTTTATTATTGTCGCATAGCGTCACGTTCGTGCCGACACGGAACGGCTGCTTGCAGACGCTGCAGATGCGGACTTCTCGTTGAGTCTGACACATGTTGGTATCTGGTGAAGAAGTTTTGAAAGGTTAGTTGTTTACCTTGTCTGAGAGTTTAGAGAGGGTAAGAAGGCTGGAGAAGGAAGTTTGGTTGTTATCTGTGTGATAAAGTGGAATGTGAGAATGTGGAACGGATAGGATGAAGGGCTGAAGTTGCACCACTATTTATACTAAGAGAAGGCCTTCAATATGTTTCATTGAGTTCTAAAATATTAATATAGAGGCGAAGTTCAATCTATCTGCATTTGCTTGTTCAGTCTTATAATGCTTGAACAATAGGTCACGAAGTCATGGTAGTTGCGGAATAGTGAATCAGTTATAACAAACACCAGAACCTCCCGCCGGCAAATTACGAGAACATTAAGATACATCGGAACTGATTGCGTAGTGGCAGGTATTGGTGAAGGATATTGTTGAGCATCTGGAAAACAAACGGTGAAGTCTTGTACAACACGTCGCAGCGTAAACACATTGAACACCCTACCGCAAACGATGCGATGGTTGTCTAAATACATGAGACGTTGTTCAGCTGACAGCTAACTGTTGCACTTATAATCTAGTGTTTCTTTACACCCCCAACTTGTAATATTGTATTCTCAGGCGTGTCTTCGATGCCAAAGCCTGCCCCGTTGAGAATGCCAAAATCGGGAGACGCGACAGAGGCTTTGACTCTCTTTACGAAATGTCCCTGTTGGGTGCGACAACTTGGGTGAACACCCCCCGTGTCAATATCTCGTTGGCTGATGCTTTCTGGCGGGGTGAGATCCCGACGTAGGTTTTGGTCCGTGGGAGCATTGCATACTAGTAAGGCTGGTGCTTACAGTACTAGCCTAGTATAGAGGCCGCTCATCTAGACAGGCCTCGGATCCCGTCCAGAACGGCTTATTACCTATTTTCAAAGGAAAAGGCGAGTTGTCTTGTGGTTAATTTGCCCCGCGATAGAGGACACTCGAGACAAGGTCTATACCCAAGCCTCTTCCTTGGGGCCTTGAAAGGTGTCACTAAATCCGAGCTGGAGTCTTCCATTTTGGTCATGACCTGCGCCTTCAACAAAGGAACCCCCGAGAGCCTGCCTCGATCGTCACCCGTCTTTCCCGACACGCAAGCCGGTGTTGGACGGGCGGGCAAGGCGACCTTTAAGCTTCTTTGTTGTCGGTAGAAGTCTGCTGCATCATGTCGGCCATACTCTGTCAGGCCGTATGGGGTGCCACACTCCGCCCGTCTGGCTGGCTGCAACCAGCCCCCAAGGGTCTTGCATCCTATCACGAACACAATTTCATCCCCGATGGCAATGCTGCGGCCAGATCTCAGCCCTGGGCCATCCTTGGTGGCTAATGTCCCCCACACCTCCTTCGCTTTGTACTCCCCTGCCCGGCGGATCTAAGGCCTGGCGCGCAATAAGAGGAGCCTTACTGGGCTCTCTCGCCCTTTCCATGCTTTTCTCACTCTGTTTGTCTTCTCAAATTTCTCATGTAACCTCATCCTGCCCGAGATTCAATTCTATACCGTGGTGTGCTAGGAGTGTGAGCCTGTTACAATGCTGCCAAAACATCTTCTGGCACTCTCTGCTCTCCTTGTGGGAACATGGGCACAATCGACGCAAGGGGTGGAACCTAAGGCGACGGCAGCGCCCTCGACGACCTCGGATGAATCTGAAACCGCTACTTCGACGGGTACGGGGATTGCAACTCATACTGTCAACGTTGGAGCGGTAAGTGGGCTCGATATGAATAGGTTCGACTCCCACTGACATGTTTATAGAACGGTCACAAGTTTAAACCTGACACGGTCGAAGCTAAAGTCGGGGATATTATCGAATGGGTATTCTACCCTACTGGACACTGGGTGATTCGAGGAGACTACGATTGGCCTTGCGTCCCCTACGAATATATCGGTACCAACAGGAAAGGGTTTTCAAGTGGTGCCCAGTCTGTTCAGGCTATTACCGACGATGTGAGTGGGACAAACGACCCTTCATATTTTATAGACACAACTCTTAACTTCCCCAGGGCCCTAAATTCCAAATCCGAGTCAATGACACTGATCCGATCTTCTTCTATTGCGGTGCTCCAGGGTCATGTGTCAAGTACAAAATGATGGGCGTTGTGAACCCCGTAGGTCTAAGAGATCCCCCGCTGGCACATGGTATTAATGCATCGGCAGTCAAAGAACGAAACTCTCGATGGATGGCTCAAGAACGCGGAGGGTCAAGACTATCAACTCACACCTGGCGAGCCCTGGCCTACGGAAGAAGGGTTTGAAACTCCCACAGCCACTGGATCACCCGACTCAACAGGTGAATCTTCGAACGACGACGATGATGGTAACCATGGGCACCACGCAAGCCTCAGCCCCGGCGCTATTGCCGGCATCGCCATCGGCGGCGCTGCAGTCCTCATCCTCGGCGCCGGACTGGTCTATCTCTGTGGTCGCCGTGGCGGCTTCGACAAGGCGTACCGAAAGAGTTTCCGCAACAGTGCTGTGCCTACTGCGGCGTATAGTGCCGCGCCGCCCGTCGTGGAAGCCCAATACGGAACACCTAGCACTGCGACTGGAGATGTTTGGAGCAACAAGAGTCCTGCGTTTGGACAGAGTCCCCCAATGAGCCCGCAGCCCACGCCAGGGTTTACGTTCCCCCAGGCCATGGGAACCATGGGATCACAGGACGGCAGCACGATGAACACATACTAGTAAGTTGTCCTGAATCAATCTTTCTCTCAAACGGGACTTTGGTCGGCATGTTTTGCTAACGGATGTAGCGATCCTCATACACAACATCTCGCGCCGGCGCCGCATACAAATTCACCTCCTGTTGAGTTGCCCACTTCGCAAGATCCAGGCAATTCACCGCTGCCGACGTATAATAATAACGGGCAGGCGAGGACGTTTTCGTGGGCTGGGGAGGAGACGGGGTATCGGCCGTCGAAATGAGTGATATGCAATGGTTTGAGCATCAATAAAATGGGAGGGCTGGTGCATATGGCTTGGGGCGCATGGAGTTGAGTTTGCTTCTTTCGAATACGGCATGTCTCATGCCTTGATGCCCTTGGTATATCTTTGATGTACAATAACAAAGCATCACACCTTGGACTAATAGGGGGTTGATATAGTTATTTTTCTTGTCCTATTCGCTGTTCGTATCATTATGTTGTCGTTGAACATACATTAAGAGCATATCTTAGAAATTGCTGGTGTCAAGGACGTTGTTTGCCAGCCTATTCGGAACCTAGTACACATGATACATAAGATCTGTGGACGTCTAGATGAAATAAAGTCTATCCGCAATATTTCGTGATCTACGTACTATAATAAAAGGCATATGTGAACACCTTACGCTCCGACAAAGAAACGATTCTGAGCGGCTGATGCCTCATCTATAGCCCAGATATCCCGAAAAATGGTCAATGGATAGCATTGTGTATCTCTCTCTCCCTTGTTAAAGGTTACACATTGCTTTCCTGGGTGGTACGATAAACAGGGACCCGGGACCTAGGAGGCGGCAAGCATGTTGAAGTTCAATCGGCAGACCATCGCGTTTCGGCGAATATTCGCAAGCTTACGACAAGGTGGTAAACATACAGACGACTGATGAGAGCTTCCTTGTGTGTTTTTAGTTCACCACATCGTACGGAAGGGCAACCTGAAGGGTGAAATTGAACGGATGCCTTTCATGCCACTGGTTCATCATCTTAAATGCCAACACTGTAGTAAACTGCACCTGGAGATCGCGGAAAGGATAATAGTGCATGAACTACATGACTAACAAATAAGTCGGTGCTGGGTGAACAATTGCTTGTCAGATATCATCATTAGCAATGCTTGGCAAACTTAGACAAACAGCAGTCCCTTCTTTGACGATAAGATCTCGCAGTAGTAATACGTATACGCAATTTTGTCCCAGACTAGCAGCACTCTCAAGTGTTTTTTACATTGTGGGAAACCCCGAAAAGAGCAATCTGACGTTGACCTCCTTTCTTCGACTTGTTGTTTGACTGAACTCAATGGCATGTTGAGGTGTCGATGAAGCTTTGTCAACAGAACAAAACTTTGGGCTACAGGGATGCGCTCTGATGTATTTCTTCCACCTATAGAGCGTTTGGAACTTTCAATGACTGTCATGCTTCCACAAATTATTACCAACCTCTACCATGAACGTCGGCCTGGTCTATCATCAAGCATGGCATGTGAAGTGTAGGGCAAATTCGATTGGTTATAGGAGCAAAGCCTCCATGCCGTGAACACCTGTACAACGTAGGTTTCATTCATGACCGAACATACTCGCTAAAGTCAGTGGCATGACCTAATAAGATAGGTGGCCCCGGCAAGAGCTTTGTGGTTTGTGTAGGTTGTAGTTAGGAAACGGGCGGGCTGAAGGACCAATGTTGTATGGTTAGGTTTAGCAACAAAGGAGAAACTTGTTGAGTGTAACCTTGGGGAAGGCTTGGAATATAGGTCACACAAATGACGAAGATCGCTGCAACATGCTGTTGAATGGTCGAGGAGGGACTTGGTCTTCGCGAGGAGGTTATTCAGGCGTGACTCGTTAGGTCAGGGAGTGCCTCAGGGAGTGCCTATGGAGACCAGCCTTGACATCGACCTTGACCCTCACCTTGATTAGTTAAATATTCCATAGTGACGACTTGATGCAGCCAGCTTTTCGGAGATTGAAACGAGACCGTGGACTATGTCCATCACACGCAACGGCAGGAGACCGGAATTCCGAAGAAGTGCAGTTGTCATTTTCATAAGCCGTATCTAAATGCCGTCCTTATACAGACCAGCCCAGCCCATGAGCACCCAATCCTCCCACGCCAAAGACATGCCAGAATCGATGCACAACCCGCGTGAACCTTCTCAGAAATTCGTGAGGCGTCGTAACCGTGCGGATCCCTGGATGGGAAACGCTTAGTCGAACAGGCCGAAGCCCATATCCTCGTCGGACTCCTCCTTCTCCTCTTCCTTCTCCTCCTCCTTCTCCTCAGCAGCGGCACCGCCAGCGGCAGCACCACCAGAGGCAGCGCCACCAGCACCACCAGAGGGAACGGATGCGAGCTTCTCAGAGCCCTCAGCGATCAACTGAACCATCATTGTTAGTCCTCTGTATGTCCTAATTTCAAGAGTCCTCGTAGGGAGAGCGTACCTCGTTGATATCCTTGCCCTTGAGCTCGGAGATGAGAGTGTCGAGACGGTCGCTGTCAGCCTCGATACCGACAGACTCGAGAACGGCCTTGATGTCGGCAGCGGAGGGCGAGGTGTTGCCACCAAGGCCGAGGAGGAGGTAAGCTGCGAGGTGCTTCATTGTGAATATGTAGTTTCTGGTTGAATGTTAGGATCTCTGAATCGCCGAAATCTTGCCAGCGACAGCGTAGCTGCAGAGCTATTCGCGGGAGCAGTGTTGCTTGGAAGGGAGGTCTCACATTCAGGAAGAGAACAAGAGAAATCAATCAATTTAACCGCAAGTTGGGCGGAGACTGAAGCCTTCGAGTTCGTGGTTACGGTTTCGGTATGACTGAAGTTGAAAAGTTACGAGGTCGCGAAAAGTCACCAGTCAATTTTGATTTCCTGTGGGCGCCAAAAATGTGCTTAGCCGAACTTTTAGGGCGGGGTGACTGAAGACGGAATATTCCGTACGTGCCCCTGTCGCACCGCCACACCTCGATTTTGATATCACGTGGCCAGCCGCTTCTTTCTTCTGTGGCGCACGCTTTTCGTCCAGCGCCCATAAAGTTGGCTGTTTGTTCACTGACGTTTTCTTTGTTTCTTCACGGCCCATACGTTCCCGCCTCCTCTTCTACTGTATTCTCACGAGTTCCTTCTCCCCTGCTTGCAAGTTTCGTACGTATACGACTCTGGAAACTTGCTCCATTACCTTTGCGCCCCGCAGCACCATTGACTACAGGTTTGCGGGATAGAAAAGAGTCTGATACTACGAACAAACGATACCCCGATCGCTCGATGAGTCACGACCGAGCCCTGAGGCTTCGTGCTGCTCTCTGGCTCTAGTAGTCTTTCCGGCTCTATTTTAAGTTTTCTGGCCTGCTGCAGTCACAATGCCGGTGAGTACCTGGAGAATTTGACATGGCTCAACGTCACAGCGAGACTAACCATGGTGGTGAAGATTGGGGATCTCCTGGCCCAGATCAGTGGCGGCGATGCCCCGGCCTCCACGCCTCGGCCAACTCTTTCGCGGGCAAACACCTTACCGAAGAGGAGGGCTGATGACGACCTCCGCAATAATGTGTCTAAGACCCCAAGGACGACACTGTCAAGTACAGTAGCGCCAAAGCCATCTGAGCCCCTCACCACACCTCGATATACAGGGACGTCTACTCAATCAGCAAGACCAGCGGCTTTACCATCACGGCCACTTGATAGGCCCAGTTCATCACAGCGGCCGATACATGGATCGAGTGCGAAACCGAATGTTCTATCATCAAAGCCTATGAATGGGGCAAATAGGGTGTCAAAGCCTTCGGCCCCTAGCAGGCCATCACCTGGATCATCAAATGCCTCTAAAGTGGCACCAAAGAAAGGTTCGTTCGCTGAGATCCTCGCACGAGGACAGCGAGCGCAGCAGGTGATGGGACAAGTTGGTAGGATCCAGCACAAGAAGGTGGAGAAGGGTGCCGTAAAAAAGGATACCCCAGAGCCGAGGACCGACCCCCGCCACCCGAAGAAGAAACAGCCATCACCCACAGGATATACTGGCTCCGGAAAACCAGTGCAGCGGACTGGAACGTCTGCGAATGGGCATGCCAGAGATGGACGTAATGAGAAGAGTGCTCCACCTCTTAAGGGGGCGGGCGGATCGAAGGCCGATCGGGCCAGGGCCGCTGCTGAAGAGGAACGGGAGAAGAAGTTCAAGAAAGCGGCGGCAGCTACTACAGGATATACAGGAACGGCTCGCCCCAAACCTGGAGGTCCCGTCAAACAGCGGGATGGTCCCCGAGGGGGTGCTCTTCTCAACAGCAGAGCTCCCCGGCCTAGTTCGTCCAAGTCGCGCTTTAATGATGATTATGACGAGGAGCTGGACGATTTCATCGATTATGACGACGAAGAAGAGGAGCAGGGTCCCCGATATGATTATGCTTCTGACGAGTCCTCGGACATGGAAGCCGGTTTGGAAGACATCGATACCGAGGAACGCAGAGCCGAAATCATCGCCCGCCGCGAGGATATCGCAGAAGAACAGCTTGAGAGGAGTCTAAAGGCCAAGAAAGAGGCACGCAAACGCGAGGCCCTCGAAGCCCTCCGCAGAAACCGTCGCTAGGCCCCGACCACATTCATCACCAATGCAGCGTTCCCATCCCGCTCGTCAACGATGCAGCGTTCTTATATCCGCGTTCTATCGCATCACTCCACGTTTTCTTTGACACAGATTCATTTTGCCACGGCCGAGACTTGGGCGGGAGGCGTTCAGAGTCCTATATTGCTTGCTTGCGCTTCAAGGTACTTTGTTGCTCTATATACACTAGGGCTCATTAGCGACGGAGTTGTTTTTGCCCATTTATTTCCAGTGCATGGTTGCATGGTCAGAGGGGGGTTTGGTTGGTTGGGTATGGGGGGGTGGTTAGTTTACGGCTGTAGATAATGGGATGGGTATTCAGATTGGTAGTCTCTAATTTCACCCGTACAAAGCCACGAGCAAGCTATTTTGTTTGCAAAGGCCCCCCCCCCCTTTTTTTTTTGGTTGAGTTGCTCTTCGTTTCGAGAATCATAGAGCATGGTCGTAGTTACTTGGGTATGATACGAAATGGATTCACTTGAACACATCACAATCACCCCTTGACTCAACAAGATACCGGCAAGGTGACTCAAAAGAGGCTTAATTATTCATCACATCTTCGTGGTTCGCCATACCTGTTCAGGAACGTAACGATCAAGCTGCCAAATTTCGGAAAGTCAAAGTTCAACCCCTGAAGCTTGGACACGTGAAACTTCTGAACTATTTCATTGTACAAGAGTCTAGGTATCTCAACAACCATAAACAAACAACCATTTTACTTTGAGCCAATAGACGCCCCTGAACACTAAACCTGCGCACAAATTGAAAAACATGAAAAAAACAAATGAAGATTCCAGTCCGCGCAATGGGTCGCTCGTTACCACTTATGAGTGTAGGCATTGAGCAATAAAGACCATGAGTAACCTTGATGGCTTTAGTAAAACGTAATGACATCGAACAACTGAGCGAGGGTTCCTTTGTACCCCTTAAAGAGGGATTCCGGCTCGCCAGACGTTCTAAAACAGAGTAGGATATGGCAGAGACGCGACGCTCGTAACGTGGGTAAAAGGTGAAAGTGCAGGGGAGTTTGGCGACAGAGTAAAGCCCGTCTTAGGCCGAATGCAGACCATACCCTAAATAATCAGAAGGACTTTCTGACAATTAGGGGAGGTCATCGCTCGAGTGCCTGCCTTTGCGGCGACCGTAGGGTTCTAGGTTCCAGCCTTGGTAGGGCTGCACCTCTAGAGCGCTGGTACTATTCGCACTCGGAATGCTGGATGGCGGTGGGTGGCGTGGTAAACCTGTTTGTCTCTTAATGGGGGGCGGGGGCAGGGATGCAGAAGCAGCCGGAAGCAGGCTGGACGAAGGCTGGTGCTGGTACACCACGGTACCATGTTTCTCTCCATTGGTTTCCTTTTTCGCCTCGGGCTTGTCGGCAGGTGGCATGAGCCCCTTTTCTCGAAGATACTGAATGGACTGGATCACTGTGAGATCCTCTTGCTCTTTGTCGTTGAGAATCAGGCGTTGCTGAATCGTCATCCGACCGTTGTTGGCCTCCCGTTCCTTGAGAGCTGCTTCTCTGACTTCGGGATCATGAACGAAGCGGCACTTGCCCTTCTTGCCGCATGTTCCACCAGTGGAATAATATTTGCAATGTTTGGATACGTCGGCTTTCTTTGCAGGGGGTGGTGGAGGGAGTGCAATGTTTGAACGAGTAGACATAACTTCTGGCTTCTCGTCGTCTGATAAATCTTCTGAGGAATCTCGCATCTCATCGCCTTCATCGCCCTGATCTCGCTTTCGCTTGATCGACGATTCGACTTTTTCAAGTTGACGTCTGAGTTTATCTGCCTTGCGCTGTAGGTCCGAAGGAACCTTGCCTTCGCCATTCTGTGCCATCTCGGCTTTCTTGGCCTCAACGCGCGCCTTGGTAGGGAAGTGCCGCTTACGTTCAGCTAGGAACGATGCAACGTCTTTGATACTAAGTAAAGTCAGCATGTCAGATTCCTCAGAAGGGACGAGTTCGTACTCTATAGTCTCCTGTCCTATCAAGTCGCTAAGAACCTTCTCCTCGCCCTCGTCGTCCTCAGAGTCCGAGTCCATACCAGGTGTCAACCCAAGGGTATTCATCTTGCGCTTCTTCTTCTTGCCAACCAACGCAGGTTCAGTTTTATGGGGAGAGTGGGCGTGATCATTGTGAGCAGGTCTATGATGACGGTCCTTATCACCTCCACGAAAGCCGCCGCGGCCGCGTGTATGTCCATCTCTGAACCCACTACCACGGCCGCGCCGTCCATTCTGTCCATAATATCCATCTTGATGAGGTGGTCCTGGTGGGGGTGGTGGTCCGGGATAGGAAGGATATTGTGGTGGAGGATAATGAGCTACCCTCGGATCAGGAGGGTAGGGTTGGCCATAGGCACCATTCACTGGAGGTGGCATAGCCTCATGCTCATACGCTGGTCGCCCCGGTCCGCCCATCGGAGGCTTTGGTCCGCCCCGGTCGTTGTAGGGCCTTGGGGGCCGGCCATTCGCATATGGTGGTGAATGTGACGGCACTTGACCGTTCCACTGAGGCTGGCTAGGAGGCGGCGGGCCTTGATAGGGGGCACCGTACTGTTGAGGGGCAGGATACTGAGGCTGCTGGGGGGGATACGGAGATGGGGTATACGGTTGAGGTGCATAGTTCGGATGGTAGTTGTTGGTAGACATCGGGACAGGCCCGGGGCCGTGAGGTGGAGCATGACCGTGTTCGGGAGCCCATTGCTGTTGTGGTGGCGGCTGCGGATAGCTGCCTGCTGGGGGATGCGAGCCCCCGTACGGTTGAGGATTGTGGGCTGGGTATGGTTGTCCTGTGTATTCGTAGGGAGCTGGTGGCGCTGGAGCCGAAGAGTGGTAGTCTCCTCGACCTCCATAGTGCCCTCCTCGGCCTCGACCGTGATGTGATCCTCCACGAGGGGCATAAGATGGAGGTGAATGCCCATAGCCAGGATGTCCACTCGAAGAAGCCGAAGGCGGTGGCGGAGGAGGTCCGTATCCGTAATTCGACATGATTACTCAAACAACCGCGAAGACAACTTCGACTTCGATGGGGGTAGAGGATGAAAAGCAGGAGAATATCGAGGGGAAATGATCGCAAACAGTGCCAACGGATGGCTGGGTGGCTTTTTATATCTCGGCGACGTTAGACGAAAAGTGTGCGAGGATGATCAGTGGGAACCTTGAGGGGGACGCGAAGCAACTTATCGACGGGCAGAGCTCAAGTATCAGAAACGGAGAGGAAAGTGTTGGGGAAGAAAACGATCAATGGGGGAATGAAGACAGACTACAGGCAATCTAACAAAGCCTAACGAAGAGAAAGAGAGCACAAGCTTCAAGGTCGCCGTCGAGAGTTGGCGCCAGAAAGGAGGTTGCGGTACCAGGCGAAGCTGAGTCGGACATGCTAACACGGAACTAGGAAATTATCTCTGGACGGCAGCTGCAACAAACGCTAGTCTATTTATAGAAGGCGGTGAATATTCCTCCACATGCTGCGCTAACCTTAGAGGGACTAGCGATGAAGTGCAGTGCTGGAAATGTTCTTTTCTGCCGTGGGGCATGTCGTTCATGTTGGTAGGCTTCACGACATCGCAAACAAGCCTCAGTCGCACATGAGAGTCATAATAATCTCATCCCGATGACCTCTTTCATCCTTCAATTCTGGCGGTAACCTCTCTTGAAACCTTCCTGACAAACAACTAAGCCACACCACCAAATTCGCCACCATGTTTATCCTGGTTAGTGCTCATCTGGGCTCATGAGTTGCAATGACATATGCTAACGAGCATCTCTGTAGTCAAAGTTATCAGACCTGGTGCAAATTGCGCCCGAGGACTTTTCAAAGCGCAGTATCGATGCTATTGAGGACAACATTAACGCAAAATACTCTAACAAGGTTTGCGCACCGCTTTGAGTCTCGACTGAATCCCGGTGACTAAGACGACAACAGGTCATCCAAAAGATCGGGCTGTGCATCTGTCTGTATGACGTCCTCTGGACCTCAGAAGGGCTCATTGGCCATGGGACTGGCCTCGTGAATGTGAACGGTACGTCGTACGCAATAACCCCAATTGTGATGATACTTTCGCTCACAGGAATGCAGTTGAGTTTCGAATGGTGGTCTTCCGGCCTTTCAAAGGCGAAGTTATGCTCGGCAGGATACGCAGCTCTACACCTGCGGGCATCAACCTGAGAACAGACTTCTTTGATGACATCTTTGTCCCGTTTGAAGAGTTGCCGCAAGGGGCGGAATAGTAAGGACTGCCGCCATGTGTCACATATACTGAAACTGACTCCCTGCTAGTAACCACAGTGAACAGCTTTGGATCTGGAACCTGGACGAGGAGCGACTATTCTACGATAATTTTGAAATGGTCCGGTTTCAAATCATCGACGAAGAGTGGCACGATCAAGCACCAGCCGGTCCATCACAAGTCGACGATGCTCCGCCTAAGACGCCGTATCGAGTTAAAGCGAGCATGGCTGCTGAAGGATTAGGCGTGTGTCTTTGGTGGGATGGTGCTTGATAGACCAGCGGGAAGTAGGGATAAGAAAATCTAGGAGCAGGCGCTGTTAGACTATGTTTGCTTATAACTTTCCATACAATGAATCAACGACTTGATACCCACTGAGGAATGCTTATTTACGTTAAAGAACGAGTTGTTAATGCTTTATATACCGCTAGTGTAATTTTCATTTATATTTTGATACCTGCCAATAAATGCTCCCCGAGGCCATCCAAAACAGCATAATGCTCTATATTTGCCGCGTAGCTTTTTGATACTATATTCTATGCTTTGATACTCGCCAACAGTCGCTCCTCGACATCATCCAGGACAGAGTAATGCTCGATGACAGCAAGGTTCTCAGCCTCAGCCTTGAATTGCTTGTCGGGGTCCTGGCCGGGGCCGGCCATGGGGTTAGGCATTTGTTGCTGCTGCATCTGCTGGGCAACCTGGCTTGCGGCTATACTCTGTTAGTCCTGAACTGTTGCTACGGAGCTGAAGAATGAACGTACCGTTATCACTTCCCAATAGGAAGACATAGACGAACTGGAGACCAAAGATGCACAGGAAGTACCAGCTGATACTCGACATCCATCGCGGGTCCATATCCTTGGTCTGCACGCCCGCCTGGAGCATGCTCTTGAACTTGATTGTAAGCGGGAAGGGTAATTTCACTACCATCTGATTAGTACCCATCACCAAAGTAGCGGAATTTCAACATACTGATGACATAACCGCTGAAGAAAGCATTGATCCAGCTCATAATCAACGTATTCGGAATAATCATCGCCATGTTATTCTTCATCATCCCCATCATCCCATCCATCGCACTCGGGTCGGTCAACGGATTCGCCGGCGGCTGGCCCTTCTTCTCCGGCTCCTTCAGATAGGCGCCGCTCTCATAACCGGACGTCAGAACCTCGCGACGGGTATCAAAGGCCTTCTGCGAGAGCACATGGTAGTTGCCACGTAGCTGCACGCCCTTGCCGAGGAAGCGCTGCTCGCGAAGGGCTTTGAAATCTTGCTTCTTCGGGACTGTCGCAAGGAGCACGGAGGCGTAGTGCCGGAGCACACCGGTTAGGACCATAACGATAGTGATGGGGATGAGGATCCAGTAGCTAGACAGGCGTCAGTTGCTGTCGCGAGGGGTAATTGATAGGTTAGACGTACAATAACTGGGGATCCCGATGCAGGGTCTGAGGAATGAGTTGCGCCATTGTGTCGAACAGCAGCCGGAGGCTCGCAAGTCGTGGAATCGGGAGATGGGAGACTTGCTGCGACGTGGTGATGTTGGAGCCTCGCTGGGGTCGAGTCGCAACTACGAATGTGGCATGAAGCAGCGGAGCTTATTTCCGCCGTGCCGTCCGTTAGCTCCCCTGCTCCAGCACCCTCCAACATCGGACCCCTGCTCCACTCCACCATTGAACGGGACAGCTTAAACGACATACAGGACACCTCGCCCATACAAGACAATCCAATCCTTCACTACTCTACAATTTCCTGTCACCTGCACGCAGAGAGTTGCAGCCATGGCGAACTCCTCAGAAAAGATCTCCATCTACAACCTCGCCGGTAAACTCTACCCCGCGCTTCTCCCCGATATCTTCCTCAAGTACTGACACCGTGGCACGCAGACCTCAAGAACACCTCCGACGATGCGATCCCCAACTACCTCAACTCTCTAAAATTCAAGCAATCGCACTTCCTCACCGACGTGCGACTAGGACTCGGCTATGGTGCTTTTGCTCTTGCAGCAGCATGTTTTCTCTGGGATTACAAGCTGGGCTTTGAGAGTACGAAATACTACACCGCGGCGGCCGTAGCTGTCTACTCGCTCATCAACACTGCATTGACGCTATGGATCATGTTTCGGGAGAAGGGGACGATATATGAGGGGACTTCGCCCTCTGGCGAAAAGGTACACTCCCTACAGCTTGGTACTAGCGTCCAGTGCTAACACAATATACCTTAGATTCACATTGTCAGCGCAACCAAGAAGAACGTCCCCATCTATAACCTCACCATAACCGTGACCAACGGCTCCTCCACGAAGACCACTAAACTCTCCAAGTCCTTCACCGAATGGTTCGACGAAACCGGCCAATTCGTCGCTGTGCCCTTCCAGCAGATCCTCGCCTCCTCCGTTCCTGTGATCGGAAAGCGAGACCCTAAACGCGTGGCCGTGTCACAGGAGCTGCTCGATGCGAACCCGGATGTGTTGGATGCTATTCTGGCCGCAGATTCAGCAGGTGCCATCGGAAGCACGACGGCTGCGGAGCCGGTGAGCAAGAAGGGTAAACAGAGGCGGAAGGCGTGAGGTTGCAGCAAGATGAATGGTATGCATAGATGTATGATACGGCGTTCGGAGGAGCGTGGCTTGATATCAATGTTGGCAGGATTTCGGAAATAAACAAAAGGCTGTTCACTGCGGATTATTGAAGTGCTCCTTCAGGACAATTCGCCATGAGATGCGAAGATAATCAACGATTTTGAAGGCTTCAGTGACCTCATCGTGGCTTCTATATGCTACAGTCACCTCTCTAGTTGAGAACCAAGGCAGTAAATTTCCTCCATCCAAAGACCCCATCCTCTAAACGCCCCCAGAAATGCCAGGTCACTCCAACAGATCACCTAAACTCCGCCCACGCCTGTCTTGCCAACCTAGCCGATCTCCTTAAGTCTCGCACCCGATGCCCGCAAGCAATCGTCAACTCCCTCTCAACCTGTCGAGCATGTGGCACGAGGTGACTACTCTCAAACATTTTTGGTAGACCACCAATGATTTCTAAGCCCATCTTACCACTCCCAGCCTGTGTCTCCGCGTCGTTAGCCCCTGAGACGTAGTCCGCCGGTAGCCATTCCGGTCGTCGCTGTGTCGTGGTTTGGTTGCTGGAGAAGGAAGCTACGCAGATGTTGATAATGCTGCGAAGGTGGTCTTGCCCCCTTTCATGGGCTTCGACAAGGGTATTCTTGAGAACTTCTAAAGCGGCTTGCACGTCTGGCCCAGCGCCGATGTTTTGCGCAATGCCAATGGCAACGCGGAGGATCTTATCGGCATCCGCTTCATAGATCGTAAAACCCATATGCTTCACCATGAGCAGCACGGCGATGCTAAAGTTTGTCTTTATGAGAGGATCCTGGGCGTCCGAATTGGCACCAATAGCCGTCTGGAGCATAGGGTTCACAAGTTCAAAATAAACCTTTTGCATCCATAGAGGCTTGACGACAGCATAGTTTTCTTTCGTTAGTGGTTGCTGCGGTACCACAATCATCTCCAATCGTCGCGCAAGATGGTGACCTATCTTAGGGTCTTTGGGTGCTTCTCTGAGTAGTTGAATGAGTCCCTTCGCTGGCTTACCCGTATAACGTCGTAGAATGCCTGCAGCTATAGCATAAATAGAGGTGATTTGTTCGAGTCGGTGGTGTGTGCCATCGCTTCCAGGAGCATCTCCCTTATAATCTAGAAGTGTTCTTGCATGCTGCTCTAGGGTCATGATGAGGTTCTCCAAGGTCTCAATGTTGAACTTATTCGCCAAGGTAGTGAGAATAGATAACGTCACAGGCCTAGGGAAGATATCGCCATTGTCCAGGGGCGCAAGACATCCGCTGATAATCAATTCCTGTCCAATACCGTTTCCAAACTTGGAGAAGGTTAGCAGGATACTGTTGATATCGAGTAGTTCAGACTTACTAGTCGTGCAATTGCAGACGGATGTAGTGACTGCAGAAGTCCGAGGGACAGGATATTGGGCTTTTCCAGTGCCAGCCAAACCCATCTTGAGCCATTTTCGAGAATCGCTCCCTCAAATCCTGACGACTTCTGCTCCTCTGATAATGGTTCAGGGACAACAATATTTTCATCGCGGAATAAATTGACGGCGTATGCCTCCATCTTAATCAAACGCTGCTGGGATTCACTCATCTCATGCACAATGAACCCAGCCAAGGCAGAAATGAGGTGAAGGTACTGATACTCGGATGCCTGGTCAGCGCCCGTGAAGTCGTCGCTGAGAGTCAGTGCTGGCTTGCTGGTCTTAGGATGCATGAAGATAACTTTGGTAGCTCTTCGGTAGAGCTGGCGAACCACGAAGGAAGTGATAAGGAGGAACTCATTTCGGATTTCAGCAACTAACGGAAAATCCTTGAATGATCTCTCACTTGCCTCAGTATTACCATCTCCTCCCAGCTGGCTGAGCTCAGGATATGCGTGGCGAGCGTTTGCTAACCAGGATATACCTCCAAGAGATAAGCCCAATTCTGGTTTGTGGGAAAGGCAGGCATCGTTGAAATACCGAACCACTGACTGGATAGCAGCTGCAACAGAGCACCAGATCTTCGGGCTAACCCTTTTGTCCAGGATAGAATACAATCTTGAGAGTAGGAGGTGAACATAGTAGAAGAAATGGCTTAAGCCATCGGACGGCATCTTTGGCAATTCAGAGCAGCCAATAAAAGCAAGTTGCGAAGCCAGGGCTGTGAAAACCTCGGTAGCAGTAGAGTTGGGCTCGTTTTGGGAGCTAGAATCGAGGGCCTCAATGGCGAGCGTTACCATAGGCTTGAAAGCACTAGGGTAAGCAAGTACTGCTCGTTGAAGGGCTTTAGTAGTCTCGTTAACGAGGTCGTCTAAGCCTGTTGAGCGTGATGAAGACGTAGCCGATTGAGTAAGGATATTAAAGAGAGCCTCGCAGATCTCCGAGCATATGCCATCGGCGAGTAGACGACCAGGCTCTGTTTTCTTATCGTCGCCCGGGAGATCAAGTGACTTCGCTAGCTGTTGGCGCACCAATGCTCCAGCACCTTGGACAGCCTGGGTTGCGACCTTGATGTTATCATAAGAAGCATCTGACTTGGATCCTAGTTGAACAGCAGACTTATACACATCATTGTATAGCGTCTTAAAGACTGCGTCGACAGCCGCAAAATCCTCCCTTTCCTCTGCTGACATTTCTGTAGCTACCAGGAAGATGCGAGTCTCTAAAATGACATGCAGAATTTTCAGAAGGTCTTGACTGTGCATAGGAGCCTTTGGATGCCGTAGATTCTCCTTGATATGGATGATCGCCGGTGTTACCATCAAAACGAAGGCACTCGGTTTTGCGCTGAGGACACTGACGAGCAGTCGGCCAGATGATGCAGTGTATGTCGTGTTCGTCAGGTCGGTCACACAATCGCGAGTAACAGACAGCGTGTAGTCTCTTAGGTTATCGCCCGTCAGTCTTGTCGTAACGGACTTGAGCACCTCCAAAGTGCCCCAGATCGTATCTTCAATCTCGCCATTTCGCACCTCGTACTTGAGGCTACTCCATATTTGGTCGGCATAGGGAACGACGGACTGCTCCGGGTGTGTATATTCGTCAAGGCAGGCTTTGATGGTCTTGAGGATATCAACCTTCACGTTGACTGTCACACCATCGCCTTGATCAAGCTTGCCCAATAAAAAGGGAAAGACGTGATCCGCAAGCCGAAATGTCGCCGAAAAGCACTTTCGAAGCTGGAGTTTCAGCTCTTCCGGGGTGACGCCTGTTTGTGATGCGCGCGGAAGAGCGATTGGGAAGTACTGCTTGAAATTGCCGTAAACCTCATCCAACACCTCCTTGGACGGAGAGTAGTCCACCATAAAAATTCTCAAGATGTCAAACCAGACCATTAAACAATCGGGGTCCCGCTCGCTGCGGCACAGTCGAAGCAGGTCGACCATAAAGCCAGCAGAAGATCCATGCCGGTGTTGCAAATCGCCAGCTACCTCAGGGGTTGTCATCAATAACCTCAAAAGCTCGTAGATAGTAAGTCTAGTTTTCGCTACCTGCCGCGAGAAGTCATCCTTGAGGGCGCAGACTTTTTGAATGATATCGTGTCCGCTTGAACGCTGGAAGCCCTTCATGGCTACTATTCTTGAGAGCGCAGAGGCTGATGGCATGATACCGGCCTTGTGATCTACTTCGAACATGGCACCGAAAAAGCTAACCAAGAGTTTCACTACAGCATAGTTAGTACAAGGCTCGTGCATCACAGTAGGATCTAGGAGCATACCTTGACTTGATTTCAATATGTCTTTCTCCAGAAAGTCCAGCGTTCGAGATAAGAACTCCAAGGCTAAAAAAGTCAGAGCAAATCAAAACATAAGTTTCATGTTAGGGCTCACCTTTAGCTCTGGACGTCCAGTCTGGGACCTCATCACCGTTCTCT
The DNA here is from genome assembly GCA_023628695.1 of Nectriaceae sp. PG4201. Lineage (NCBI taxonomy): Eukaryota > Fungi > Ascomycota > Sordariomycetes > Hypocreales > Nectriaceae > Nectriaceae sp. PG4201. Next base: position 732,740 of record JAMAKE010000004.1, read on the forward strand.
GCCTCCTGACTCCCTGGCATCCATGGCTGAACTGCCTCAACCCATCGAGCCACCGGGTTGGCATTTGGCGCAGCGGATTGAATCTCTATGTAAGTTAGTTTATGCCTCTGTTTCAGATATCCGTGGTTTTATCAGACGTACCGTTGGCCGCCTTCTGGGCTATGCTGGTCTGCTGCCCCTCATCGTCCGCGAGCACGAACTCAAGGGCAAGTTGGCGGAAGTCAGCCATAACTGATGAACCCGACTGAGACGCACTATAAATCTCTACTTCAGGGAATGCTCCGAGGACGGAAGATTTATCAGCAGAGGACAAGACAGTAATGCGAGCAAGAGACAAGCTGTTGACTCGCGAGACTGATGAATCGGCAGAATATTGAAGCCCACTAGGGCGGTGAATTTTCCGCGGGGCAAGATTGGCACAAGGTCGAGGAGTGAATACAGCAGGGCTGAACAACAACGAGGCTTGTAGGCGCCTGTAAGTGTCGTTTGTTCTTGAGGGGAGTATCACCAGTCTAATCCTCCTTGTCCAATTGTCAAAGGCGCCTTTGTAATCGAGTCCGAAGCCGGCGGAACGGAGCAAGAGACAGGCCTAGAACTCGTAGTGGGCAGGACTCAGCGGTGGGGTCTTCGGCCCCACTTTTGAATCAGTGACGTCCAAAACTCCAAGCAACAGACCCCTGTCATCGAGAATCCTCTGAAGCTCGGCTTTACGATTCCCATCCCCAAAACCTTCACTGGGTTCACCATCAGCGGTCAATTCGAGTTAGCACTATCAACACGACTCCCACGATGGCCTCTCTCAGGTTACCTGCACTGCGGTATCTTGTCGCAGCTCCTCTACGCTCCTCCCGTGCCATCAACCAACGTCGATGGGCTCAAGTCCACGATGTCCGCTTCCTCGCAACCACCCAGCCGCCCATTACCGTTTACGAGAAATACCGCTCGAAGCTCGACCAGAAGGCGAAGCAGGAGGGATTAGGTGGAGTCGAAGAGCTCAGGGCCGCGTATGCGGATAAGATTGAGGAGCAAAGGAAGAAAGATGCGATCATAGAGCAGGGAACTATCCCTCAAGCTCCAAATACGCCGGTTTCACAGCCGCACCGAGGACCTCTACCTATAGATGGTCAGCCCGAAGCGAAGCGTGAACCCTCAAAAAAGCCGCCCACAGGCGCGGACAAGCCTACTGTCAAGGCGCTTGACGATATTCTCGACCTCTCCAAGGCGCGAGAGCTACCAGACAAGGAGCTTACAGCGATCTGGCGCCTACGACATGCCTCGTCACCCCAGACCCTCTGTGCGGTCATTCCCACCGTTACGTACCAAGCCATGGAGGAGGCCGCGCGCCAATCACCCCAATTCGTCCTCCCTGTACCACATCCCACCCAAGGCGCCGAAATTCACTTCCTCCAATGGACGTTTGACGCCGAATCCAAGACTAGCACCGTCCTCTTCACGCAGTTGGCGGAGTACAAGCAGCGAGGGGAGTTTGCGCAACCCCACACCACTATCACTCACCATCTAGATCTCAAGGATGATAGGGGCTTGGTGCTGATGCAGGGACAAGTCGTTGATGGTCGCGGCGTGAAGCCCGAGGAGGCGCAGTGGTTGGTGTTGTGCCTCCAGAGGTTCTATGGCGGGTGGGAAGGCGAGACGGCTGAGCTGACAAGTGAGAGGAAAGAGAGAGCCGAAGAGAGGAAGAGGTTGCTGGAGTGGTTTGCTCAGGGCGATGCAAGGTTCAGCGTCGAGAAGCTGATGGAGGAGGCCGAGCGGATGGGTTGAGTAAAAGACAAGGAATTTAGATGTACCAAAAGGCAGGAACGGATGAGATAGACAGATGGCGATGGGATATGTGTTCACTTTTATACTGCGGCGCTTATCTGGTACACCACGCCTTCAAACTCGGACCGCCCTCCTAGTCCTTGTTGAGCAAGGCGTTGAAGAAACGCTCGGAGACAAGGAGACTGTGTATTGATAATGCTCCCTTTGGATAGGCTTTTTTTCTTGGAGGATGACTCTGCTGGATGAGAAAATGTCTTGAGGTATTGGCGATATAGAGATCTCATGGCTTTGACCTTTTCCCTGGGAGTAAGGAACAAACAACTTGATGATAAGCTCCTTGCAGTCGTCAGCTGGCATCGTGATCGGTAAAATGTCAGAATTACCTGGCGATGTCGAAGTTTAGTCGAAGTTTACTCTCAGGGGAGGGGGAGTGAAAGCTCCCAGTATTTATAGAGAGTGAACATTCCTGGGAGAGAAGCAATAGTTTGCAACTGCATTAAGTGAGAGTGAATCTGTAAACTTTACAACATGTGAATGACTTATCACTCTCGCCAAAGAATCAATGCCAAGGAAGTTAGGTGATGATCTTCACCTTCACCTAGTAAATGGATGGCTGGATTGAGCAGTCCAGAATCCCCTCGGCTTTTACACTGACCCCAGATCCGCTTTCGACTCTGATGAATGTTGACGGGAGATGACTCTTCGCCAAGTAAGAGTTGTGATGCCTTCAGCTCAGTTATAGGGGGCTATGGGAAAGGTTGAGGTGGTGGCTTCTTTTCGCGGTCTCTAATGTAAGATGGGCATGCTTCCCAGGACGGGATACGTGCCAAACCTGTTCTCAAGATTCCATGGGAAATGGCCTCCTGGGTACATACATGGGAAAAGTTGATAGAAATCTCGGGATTCTCCCGAAGCCATTATCATGTGCCATCTTCCCAAACCAATGATGTAGGGAACGGATTGACTAGAAGCAACACAGCCACATATATACACACATAAACGATTACATACAAATGTACCAAGCACAACAATAATACCTCATCTACAATTTCGCCAAGGGACCCATTCCCTCCTCCTTCTTGACCTGATCCTTCAACACTCGTCTCAAAAGCTTTCCAGCCTGCGACTTCGGAACCTCCTTGATAAACCGCACGCCTCCACGAAGACGCTTCGGAGGCCCAACGCGCGCGTTCAACCAGTCAACGATGTCTTTGGCGAGATCATCACTCGCGTCCGTGCCGGGGGTGAGAGCGACGTATGCACGTGGGACTTCAGTGTGCTCGTCTTCGTTCCACACGCCGATAACGCAGACATCAGCGATGTCTTTGCGGCCGATGAGGAGGGCCTCTAGTTCGGCGGGGGCGACTTGGAAGCCCTCTGTTGAGGGGTCAGTATCACTTCTCAAGGCCTTGGGGTTTAGGGAGGGGAGAACTTACTGTATTTGATGAGCTCCTTTTTGCGATCGGTGATGTAGTAGTTGCCCTTTGGGCAGACATACATTACGTCTCCGGTTCTGTACCACCCGTCTTCGGTAAAAGTGTCCTTGTTGAGTTCGGGCTTGTTCCAGTAACCAGGGAAAATATTTGGTCCCTTGAGAAGGAGCTCTCCAGACTGATTTCTCGTTAGGATCAAGCTCGTCTTCCAGCGAATATCACCAGCAGTTAGAGTTCTGCACATACCTGACCAGCTTCAACCTCCTTCCCCTCCTCATCCACAATCTTCGCTACCATGTTGGGAATCAATTTTCCAACACTGCCTTGGTATCGAAACCACTCATCCAGCAGCTGCGTCGTCACTGTCGGGCTCGTCTCCGAAAGGCCGTAGCCCTGCTTAACAGCCACCTTGAGCCGCGCCCACACCGCCTCCACGAGTTCTCTACTCAGCGGCGCCGCGGCGGAGTTGATAAACCGAATGCTGGATAAGTCATAGTTGTCCACGATGGGGTGCTTGCTCAGGGCCAGGATGATGGGCGGTGGGACGTAGATGAACGTTAAAGAGTGGTCTTGGATTAGTTGGCACGCTTTTTGGAGGTCGAATTTGGACACCATGACGCATTTTGCGCCGGTTAGGAGGGTTACGCTGAGGACGATACCGAGGCCCTAGATGTGTTGGTACGCTGATGTATCTGGGGCCGCGAGAGAACTTACATAGATGTGGAAGAGGGGCAGGACACCTAATTGCGCATCATGGTCCCAGTTCATCCCCTTGGCATCAAACCTCTTGAACTGATTCAAGTTGGCCACCATGTTATAGTGCGTCAACATGACCCCCTTCGGGAGTCCGGTTGTGCCCTAAAAGTTGTCAGTCCGTCATTCTCGAGCAACTCTCACTTCACTTACAGAGCTGTACACCAAATAGGCGAGATCCTTCTTCGGATCAATCACCGGCTTCTTAGGACTTATCCAAGCGCCCTTGTCTGTAATATCCGTCCAATGCGTGTGATTCTCATCCCTCTCATCACCCAGCAAAAACACCCTCTCCCTACTCAGCCCCGCCAACTCAGCCGCCTTCAACGCCGTCTGCAGGAATCCCTTCTGCGTAATCAGCGCCTTAGCCTTCGAGTCAGCCAACTGCTTCGCCAGCTCATCGGGCGTGTACGTCGGGTTCGCCGGACTAGCCACGCCGCCGGCCCAGAGCAGCCCGAAGTTCACGACCGGCGTGTCGATGTGGTTGGGCGTGAAGAAGCCCAGGACGTCGCCTTTGCGCCATCCCAGCTGGTGCTTGAGACCTCGGCCGAAAGCGGCGGAGAGATTCTTGATATCGTTAAATGTGTAGGAGCGCTTGGTTTCACCGTCAATGAGCAGGGCTGTAGATGAGTTGAGCTTGAGTTTTGAGTGGCGGGATTGTGAGGTTAGGCCTTACTATGGTCGTCTGGGTACTCCCTCTCGCGTTCCATGTACAAGGACCAGACGTCGATGATGGGGATATCGACGTCGGCAAAAGGTGATTTATGTGGCATGATTGCTGATTTCGTCGGTCTCACGGCCAGTCTTTTACTTAAATCAGAATCCCTTCTCCAGTACGAAGCTCGAGAAAAGAATGGAAATTAGGTCGTCCGTCGTTATTAAAGGTCCCTTCTTGGCCACTAAACGTCAACACATCAATAACAAAGCACGATCCAAGACAAGGTCTTACGCTCCAACGGGACACATGCTGCTCTTATAAGAATAGTCCAGCCCGACCCAGCCCCTCAATGCCGTCAGCTTCTCCAACTCCCCCCCCCAGAAAAACAACACCTCGGCGCCGAGGACCATGGTGACCGGGGGAGGAGGAATCTCTTCCGCTATGGGGCGCCCAGTGTTTTAGTGATGCGGGGAAACGGGCGCAACAGCATCCGAACAGTTCTCCGCAATAAGTTGGGAGGGTTCCTCGGCATTGCATCACTGCAATCCAGACTGTTAGACTGGGCGGTTGACATTGGATTGGCTTGGATTGAGTTTCGGCAGTTCAGGAAGTTCAGGACCTGCGTCTGGGTTGGGGTTGAGTGATGGCCACCTCCGTCACTCTTCCGACATCGCAACCTACCTTAGATCTAGATAACCGACGATTATCTCAAATCCTCATCCAACGCCAAGAAATATAGGGTAGGTAACGTTGAGGAGCGTAACCGTTACACAAGCTTGAGCCGAGACGAGACTTTCTTCTTTGGAGTACAAAGTGGCGTACGCTACATAGATTTCTCGAGACCTACATTTCTAACGGTCAAATATTAACGGCTCTGCATATTAGAAGCAAAAATGAGCGAAACTCTGGTCTACTAATTGAAATATTCTGTATAAGCGGCCCAGAAACTCCCTGCTAACTGAACAGACATTAAGGGGTAACATTTAATCCCACGAATGTCTAAACGTAGTAATGGAACCCGTCCTGGACGCATATGGTATAACATCGCTCGTACATCGTCTTGCCGTCGTCATCATTTATCGTCTAAGTGCTCTCGTCTCTCGTCAGCACTACTCATTACCGCTGACGCTGCTGCTCGACTGGGAATCATCCAAGACGGGATGTGCAACAGTGCGTTTAGGTTTCCATGCCTCGACGTGCTCGCACCCCTTAGGAACACGACACAAGTCCCTTGCATCGCACGTCTTCCACAACACCTCACGAACCTCCTTGAACACCTGGTCCACAGCATCCATGGCCCAAATTACATCAAGATGCTCATACTCAGGGATAGTCTTGCTGTGCACAACATTGACATGAGGCTCACGGCCCGTTTGAAACCTCTTCAGAAGTTTCTCTCCGTCTACGAGATCGTCGTTGCCGCAGACCCATAGTGCGAAGGGCGGCGCTTGCTCATTGTACCACGCCGACGCGCCCTTCGGATGCCTGTGATGCTCGTCGATGATTCTCCTGGTCTTTGGCGTTACTGGGCGACCATCAGACTCGCCATCAATATGCGCTTCTGCTTGGAGAACATCTTTGGTGGAAAGAATGCACTTGTGTTTCGCAAAGCACTCGCGGCCGAGCCACCATCGCATAGACTCGGCGCTGACATATACTGGTGCGAACTGGAACATGCGGTCTCTAAGCCCACGATCCCATCGTTCGTCCGTCCAGTCGAAAAGAAAGGAGAAGACCTTGTACCCGAGCCAGCCATAGAGTCGAGGGTCCAGTAATCTGTGCATCTGCATCATGAAAGGGATGAAAGCATGGATCCCAAACATGAGTCGGAATAGAGCTGGCGATATGACACGCATGAACTTGAAGTACATCTTTCCGATCAACGGTCCAGCGTAGGCGGCCGGAGCTAGAGCGCAAAACACCGTCAGCTTTTCGCCAAGCTCGGGGCGTTGTTCCTTCGCAAGAGCCACAAATGTTTGGGTAGTACCCTGAGAATGACAGATGAGACCAATTTTCTCGAATCCGGTCTCGAAGATGACCCGGGAGGTGAGCGCGGTCAGATCGAACACGCCCATCTGCCTAATGTTCCAACACCACATCCTGGGGTCGTTATATTCGAGTAGAACATGCTTTGGTTTGAAGCCACATCGATTGTTTCCTAACCAGACATCAAAGCCTGACTTACAGAGCCAGAACGCCAAGGAGTTGTCATCGGTGCAACAGTATGCTCCGGAGCTCTGCAAGAGCCCATGCATGAGTAGTACGGGGAACTTGCGCTTTTTCCCAAGATCCTTCAGCTTCTTGTTGGTACCGTGGAAAACATCGGGGCCTTGATGCTCCCGACTTTCGTTGTCGAGCTTGGTATATTCTTTGGGGTCGTAGACGTGCCACAGTTCAATGACAAAGCCGTCCTCAGTTTGTACTTCAAATGTCTCCACATCTAGTCCAACTCTTCTAGCGTAATACCCAACATCGCAACGAATAGGATCATGGCCGCCTTCAGTTGGTGGGTCCTCTTCGGCGCTCTCTTCTTGTTCCAAACTTAGCTGATGTGAAGGCTTCTGTTGCTTCCAAGCCTGTTCCTTCTCTTTTCTAGCCCTGCTTCTGCGTTTCTCCTCCTCGTAAAAGGGCCTTTTCTTATCAGCGTCCCGGAACGTTAGCCTGTAAAAAATCGCCCTCCACATCGAGGGGATGCTCGTAAAGAGGGATCCTAGCACGATGACTGCTAGGAATGCTAAGCTGAGAAAAAACGACGACACTCGGAAGAAGAGGCATTGGATATCGCGGAGAACCGATGGAGGGCCGTACAATGGGAGTGGAGGAAATAGCGGGTTCGTATGCGACGGCGGCATGGTGCGACGCAGTGTATCGTCCGGTATCGCCGCCTTCTGCATTTTCTCTCCATTTTGCTTCTTGGGCAAATTGATGACCTTTCGCGGTCTATCATCTCTATCTGAAACATTGGATATTCTCTCCTTCGTCTCGCCGTCTTCCTTGATATCGACCGTCTCGGGCTGCCCTTCTAGTTCTTCGCGGAGAATATTCAGTTTGTGCGCCTCCTGAAGGGGCACACCGGGTAGCCTGTGGCCATCTGAGGTGATTATTACTGGATCCTGAGGCGTGACAAATTGCGCTTCGAGTGCGACGGCTGCCGCCGAGTCGCTGGGATGTTGGTGCGAGAGTTTCTCTGCTTGTTGGGTGAATTGGAAGGCGTTTTGTACAGGTTCGGAGCCGGAGACTCGAGGGCTTGCCCTTGAAGTGGCTCCTGACGCGCCGTGTAACTCTTCTCTCATTGCTATGCGTTAAGCTGCATGGAATGGCGCTGGGAGATATGAACCGTCCGTGTAAATTGAGCCGATAATCCCGAATACAGAAGCATGGGCCGCGATTTTTGTGTTGAACGGATGCGAGGTTTAACTTGAAGGAATTGTCGCACAACAGCCACCCCTCTGAAGAATTATACAAGTACAAACGTCATGGAGGAATTCATCCGGGGAAGATCAGGGAGGGAGCAGATCAAGGTACGGTGAACAACGGCGCGTGGAACGATGGTTACTCGAACTGCCGTTTTGGCGCAAACAGGTCGCCCCCAGCAGATGATTGGCCGGCCAGCGAGATGGAGGGGATTGGGCGCCAATAGATCTCTTGCAAGCATATCAGTCGATTCTATTTCCGACGATTCGGAGAAGAGGCTGGTTGGTGACTTCCATGGCAGCGGTGTAAAAAAGCGTCCAGGGGCGAGAGGCGTCTAGATCGTGGTTGCAATTAGCCTTAAGAGGGTGTGGTGGGTGGTAGGTGGGTTGCGTCATGGGTGGGGGAGAACCTTGCACCAACTTCTTAGAGCCACATTGTGGCTGCAGGTCGAAGATCCCTGTTCAAGGACTAAAATATAACACGGGCTTCAGTGCTCGAGACTATTTGAAGGCGACAACAATTCGAGCCGAGCCAGGAAAAAGAAGAACATTAATATCCATCAATACCTCATGACGTGATAGAGTTCTGCTTTGACTGAGTACTGCATAATCAACTACGAAGGAAATAGCTAGGAGCGTTGTTCTTCCACACTTGCAAATGTAAGGCAGCACCCAGCTTATAGTAAACTTCTCAAACATACTCCCGCTGGCTAGGTTCTCGTCCTTGGCGCCTTAAGCACATAACCTTGGGTGATTCGGCTATAACATCGTATCTGAACACTCGGCACTCATTCGGACCATCTCAAGACGCTCAAAATATACATAAGCCTCATGATATATGAATATGGCCGACTAGGACAGGTCAATCCCTCAGATCATGCGGTCCCTAAATGGACGGTATATTGCATCCATTGGATATTGCCTTGCTGAGATTTTGTTTGGACTCTATCTGCGATATGCACTGGGGGAAGATTATTCGTCACCGCAAGCTTGGGGACATCGTCAATTGTTTCTCCGTGAGTGGTTTGACATCGAGGGCCAAAGTTCCCGCAGGCATCCAGAGGCGTTGACGCTTTGACGATTGACGATACCCCACTCTGTTTAGCTGATTGGCATGTGATGATGGGATCCAGCGTCAACCCAATGTCTATCCGAAGGGGCTAATGAGTCCTGTTCGGTACAGATCAACTTTACTGGCGATCTTACAAGTCTGTGAGCAAGGCACTAATGAGCATCCTTTCCCCAATGATGGACGGGCATGTCTCGGAGTTTTCTAAGCCTAGGCTGCTTCTGTACATGATCCTATTGAGACAGGCACAGAACACCAAGCATTTACGCATCGGACAGTGCAAAGAGCATATGCTCCTAATAGAAATCCCAAAGTCCCACACATAGGGGAAAACTTAATTGAAGAGAGAAAGTTGAATTGTCAGATGCAATTCGTTGGTTGGACAAGCTGAATACGCTGCAAGACCCTTGCTCATCTTGTGAACAAGACGTTCCGCTCGCTGGTTGCATGCGGGTCTGGGGTCGCTGGTCGTGCGCCAATGCCGAGGCCAATTCTGAGCCGCAGCCGAATTGCAACGGCTGAGAAAGCTGCGACAGAGCTTCAACCACAACCTTCTAAACCATCACGCCGCCTCCTTGTTCGCCATTCTGGCCCTCGGCACAATTATCTGCACTTGACTTGGGGAATCACTCAACAAGCGACTTGACTTCTTTTGTTTCTTTCCACTCAACTCCCCCGGATCATGGTGATACCTCTGCGGGGTGATTAAGCCAGCTCCGTTCCCCTTCCCCTCGAGCTCCGAAACCCACGAAGACTGTACCAACCCACCGGTAGCAACGATGACGGCCGCAGCGAAAACCTCCGTTGCGTCGCACAAGCGGCGGATTCGCCGACGGCGTCAGGACAAGCCTGCCATCTCGGCCAAACTCGTGCTCGACGACCACATCAAAAGCGACATCGGCATTGTGTCCGAGGACCTTTTCTACGATTTGTTCCCACATCTTGAAGATGGTATGTCGCTGCACGCTCATCTGAGAGCGCATAAAGGCGCAAATGACTGTATCTTTACGGCGTGCTAACCCCGTCCTCACAGCTGCTAGTGGCGAACACACATCCGACTCCCATCATATCGCAATCGCACCATGGGCTCCGAACGCGAGCCCCGTCGACAGTCCTTGGTCCATCGTCCCAGCCGTCCCGTCTTCAACCCTCTCGCACTCAACTGTACGATTCTCGCCGTCCTCTGCAGCTCTCCAGAGCTTTGCTGTCACCCTTCAGCAAGTTGCGCCCTCGAAACTCTCGAGTCATAGTCGCGGCGGAATCGAAATCCTCGTTCTCGACGTTGCTCCCCTACCCCTCGAGACGGTCTTTGTGAGTCTAGAAAGCGAATTAACGAAGCGGCTAGAGAACGGAGAAGGCACCTTCTTCAGAGACCACCCCTCCAATCCGAAGGGCAAGGCAGTGGCTAAGTCCACACCCGAGGAACGGTTGATTGGAGCTTTGAGGACGGCTCTTAGCAGCCTCAAGGTAGTCCACTCCGGCGATCTATTCCCACTTCCTCTTCCTCCCCACCCTCTTACACATGTGCCTCCAAATCCGGGGAAAATCATGCTCTGTGAGCCCGTGGCGCAGGGAATCTTATCGGAAAAGACGAAGATCATCTTGATGCGCGGCCGAGTACATACAAAGCAGATACGTCGTGTCGCTTCAATGACCGCAAGCCAACGACCCGAAGATGAGGAGGATACCACAGATCAATTTTACTCCGCGGCGGAAGAAGGTGACAGGAGCACCCTGACTGAGGAAACGGAATCTGCGACAGAGACAGAGACTGATTTATCTGGCTCTGACCAGGACGAAGAGTTTTCGGATGACTCTATGGACGACTTGATTTCACTTCAGGCTCCCACTCTCCCTACAACTGCTGCAAGCGGAGTCTCTACCCTGCAACCCGGCACACCTATGACCGTTGGTACCTTGCGCGGAAGGAAGTTGAATGGGATCGCGACTCCTGGCTCGGTCTTCTCGAACTATACAGCGACTACTGCTAGGCCGGATAGGCCTCGAGGCCGGCTTTTCAAAGCCCATGGCCTCATGCGCCCAATCCCTGCAGACATACTACACCCTAAACCATCATCGGAGGATGACGAAGAAGCAAGAATATACGTTGACGTTGGCTCGTTGTCGAAGATCGGGTGTTTCTCTGGAGACTGGGCCCGAATAGAAGCTGCCGAAGAGCCACCGCTGAATGGCTTCGGCGCTTTTGGACTGGGGAGTTTTGGACAGCCCGAACCGGAGCCCACGAAATGGCGACCTGTTCGAGTCTATGGACTACCTGAAGGCTATTCACAGCGCCCGATGACGAGGATACCGAGTGCTAAGCATGGCGAGAGGAGGCTATCATTCTTTGAATCACAGGTTCAACGACCTGCTAGCCCTGCTGCTTATGCTTCCCCCATCCTTCTAGCTAACCTCGATGACGCGCCCTATCTTCGTCTATCGGCGCTTAAGAAGCATTCGTACCAAGGAAAGGGTATGATACCGAGGTTTACGAGCGCAGCTCGGCCTCCTTATGCGCGGGACATTACCATTCATCATATCCGAAACCCAATATCCGCCGAAAGGGCATTTCAAACGGCTGTGCTGGGTGGCTTAAAACGTTACTTTGCGCAGAAGATCCGTCTGGTTCGTAGTGGAGATCTAATTGCGGTCCCGGTCGACGCACAGCTTGGTCGCACTCTTCAAGAGATTCCAGGTGCTGGAGGGTCAGAAGTGGATGATGTTATGGCATTAACGACCAGTGGCCAAGAGATCGGGAGGCCACCGTCGCGATTTGACAGCGTGGCCTGGTTCAAGGTTGGGCATATCCAGATTCAAAAGTCAGACGAAGACGAAGACGGAACTGCTGAAGCTTTCTGGGGATCAGTTGCTTGCATCGATAGTTCCTCTGTCGGGATGCATGGTTCTGGTTTTGAGACGAGCAGAATACCTGGTATCAAGCAAAGCACTTGGGAGTACTATCTTGGACTTAAAAAGTCTCCTCGGAGCGCCTCCGAGTCAATACCAGCGCCGATACAAGAACAAGAGCCCCAGTATATATCGCCTTTGAGACGACAATTGAGAGAGCTGATCGCCGCAGCGACAAGCCAGAGGGCAATTCATCTGAAGATGCCCCCAATCGCAATACTGCTCACATCAACGCACCGAAATATCGGAAAGTTGACTCTTGCCACCAGCGCTTGTGCAGACATGGGCCTTCATACGTACAACATTGACGCGTACGATATTCTGAGCGAGGGAGGAGGCAGTGGCAGTGATGTTAAGACCGAAGGCTTTCTCAGAACCCGAGCAGAACGTGCAATGAGCTGTGGACCGGACTGCTGTGCATTACTGATACAACACATCGAGGCTTTAACAGCTGATCGAATCGAGTCCACCATGAAAGAGATATTGGAAGGCACGAGGGTGCTTATTGCAACGACTAACGAGGTGGATAAGGTTCCGGACGGTGTCCGAGGGCTCTTCACTCATGAGCTGGAAATGGGAGCACCCGACGAAGCTGAGCGAGAAGCCATCCTCAAAACCATAATCAACGACCGAGGGGTTAGCCTCGAGCCTTCCATCGATCTCAATGCAATCGCACTGAAGACTGCCGCTCTGGTAGCTGGCGATTTGGTGGATGTCGTCGAGCGAGCCTCAATCGCTCAGCAGACTCGTCTTGAACAGCTCTCTGCTAAGAACACCGAGGAGAAGTTCACCGTTACTGTTCGCGACGTACAAGTTGCTGGCGGCCCCTTGGCCCGCTGTCTCACGAAGGCAGACTTCGATGTGGCTGTTGAAGCTGCGCGTAAGAACTTCTCGGATTCTATTGGCGCTCCCAAGATTCCCAACGTTACTTGGGACGATGTTGGTGGACTGAACAACGTTAAGGAAGCAGTCACGGAGACTATTCAACTCCCTCTTGAGCGACCTGAACTCTTCGCTAAGGGTATGAAGAAGCGATCTGGCATTCTGTTCTACGGCCCGCCAGGAACTGGCAAAACGCTCCTTGCCAAGGCTATCGCGACCGAGTACAGTCTCAACTTCTTTAGCGTTAAGGGTCCTGAGCTACTCAACATGTACATCGGTGAATCCGAAGCCAACGTCCGACGGGTATTCCAGCGAGCCCGTGATGCTCGACCTTGTGTGGTGTTCTTCGATGAACTGGATTCCGTGGCGCCGAAGAGGGGCAACCAAGGCGATAGCGGAGGTGTCATGGATCGCATTGTCTCTCAGCTCCTCGCTGAGTTGGATGGCATGTCTGGTGGAGATGACTCTGGTGGAGGTGTCTTCGTTATCGGCGCAACCAACAGACCTGATCTGTTAGACCAGGCTTTGCTGCGACCTGGTCGATTCGATAAGATGCTCTATCTTGGTGTCTCAGATACAAACGAGAAGCAACAGACTATCCTTGAGGCACTAACAAGAAAGTAAGTTACAAATATCCTCACGCTTAGAAAGCTTCAGTCACTAACACAGGTAGATTCACCCTTCATCCTTCGGTTTCCCTCGCATCCGTCGCTCAAAAGCTTCCCTTCACCTATACAGGCGCCGACTTCTACGCTCTCTGCAGCGACGCAATGCTCAAAGCTGTCACACGCCAAGCCTCAGCTGTTGACGCCAAGATTCGTACCATTAACGCCGACCCGGCTACGAAACATCCAATCTCGACAGCCTATTACTTTGACCACTATGCCACACCAGAGGACGTCGCGGTTATGGTCACCGAGGCAGACTTCCTCGCTGCGAACGACGAGTTGATTCCCAGTGTGAGTGCTGGTGAGCTGGCGCATTACGAGAAAGTACGGGCAACGTTTGAGGGCGGGAGGGATAAGCCGAGACCTAGTGGGCAGAGGGTTGTGTCTACTAGTTCGACGGCTACGGTTTTGAGGGGGAAGGGCAAGGGTACTGCGTCATCGAAGGGAAAGGGCAAAGCGATTGCGTTGGCGAGTGACGATGAGGAAGATGAAGTGAGCCAGGATGATGCAGAGGTTAATGGACGATCTAAGCGGAAGGGGAAGGGGAAGGCGCCTATGGGGTTTCAGGATGGGACGGAGAGTGACGATGATGGGCTGTACTAATTATACTGTGCATGGAGAAGCTGTTAGATGTAGTGGGCTGGAATCATGGTGTTGCATATACCCCGTTCGTGGGACATAGCTTAAACTTGGAAATATGTACATTATCTTCATCTGTGGAATCATACATCCTCTTCCCCTTCTCCGACTCTGGACTACTTCTTTGTTTCGATCTTCTTGGCCGCGGCAGTAGCTGCCGGCGCTACCGCCGGCTTCTTCGGCTCATCGTCGTTATCGTCGTCCTCATCATCATCGTCGTCGTCGTCGTCTTCCTCATCGTCGTCATCGTCATCATCATCGCTATCTTCGTCCTCATCACTGTCCTCTTCCTCATCCTTTGCTTCAGGCTTTTTAGCGGCTACAGTCGCCGCTGCCGCCACTGGTGCTGCCGGTGCTGGCTTCTTCGATTCATCCTCATCTTCATCTTCATCTTCGTCACTGTCGTCCTCATCCTCCTCATCGTCATCGTCATCTTCATCTTCATCGTCGTTGTCGCTGTCATCTTCCTCCTTCTCCAACTCCGGCTCTTCTTTTATCGTAGTCTCCAGCTCGATTTCCTTAATCTCAGCCACGCTAGCCCTCCGAACCTCCCTACCACCAAACGTCGTAACATCGGAAGACCCTTGCGTCCAGCGTGCGGTGGTCGGGCTCTGCGGCAAATCGTGAGGGGCATCATCTGGAGAGCTATGCTTCCATGTGCTAGAGGTGGGTGATTGCAGGCCAGGGGTCTTGTGGCCAGAGTCCTTAGTCTTGGTCTTTTCTGTAGCCTTCGTCTCGTCTACAGGCTTAGTCGGTTCACTGCTAGTCTTACCAGCCCCGTCTTTCCCATAAACCTTCTCCCGCAGACTCTTAAGGCGAAGTTCCTTAGCCTTCTGCGCTGCTTCATCTGCGACGGATCGGATGGGAAGAGCTTTCTGCTCAGGCTCCTTTTTAGTTTCTGCCGTCTTGGGTTTATCGGCGGCGGATTTGGCAGCGGGCAATGGAGGCGCAGGAGGTGCGGGAGGTGCAGGCGTAGGCGTGGTGTTCGAAGAGGACGCAGCTGCGACCTTAGAGGATGAAGCTGCAGCTGCAGGTGGTGTGCTCGCGACGACGGGTCGCTTGAGGAGAGGTTCGGGGAGCTTCTCGTTGATGGAAGGGATGGTGTGCTCGTCGTAGTAGATTTTGACGTGCATTTTGAGTTCGCCATATTCGTTCCAATCTTCGATTTCAACAAGATCCTATCCCACACCCAACGTCAACAACCATGTCCTTATCAACCTTCAGATTGGGTATCAACTTACCCCTAAAACCAACCCGTCCTGCACCAACCCAGGAAGCTTTCTCATCCGTCCACCCTCATCCTTCCCCGCTCTCCGACCCCAAAGCATACGGGCCTTTGCATCGGTGGCGATATCGATGGCCTTGAAAGGTACACGATTTGCGCGTAGGATGGTCTCGAGACGGGACGTGGCGGTGACAATGTGGGAGGAGCCAGCGGTGAGGGAGGTGAAGATGTAGAGAGCGGGGTCGGTCGAGAATGTGGTCATGGTTATTTTCAGGGAATTCTTCTCGGAATTATCGTGGGATTGTTGTGCGGTTATTCGTGCTAGTTGGCTATTCGCATGGTTTGGCGGAAGCTTGATGATGATCTGAAAAGGAGGTGGTTGTCATTGGAGATGGTGGCTCTGAACATGAGGCTGGTACTGCTCCAACTGCGGGGGCGGGGCAGCTTGAGACGTACACAGCTTAGGGATGACGAGAGCACATGTTGGCGATAAGGGAGAAAAGCAATGATTTGAGGACACTATCGGCTATCAAGGGAGGCTGAGAGCTAGAACTTATAAAGGGACTTTGAATTCTCGGTAATTTTGCCTCCCTATGGACTTCCCGTCGCGTACCTGGAAAACCCGTTGCAACCGCTACTGTCAGGTACCCTTTGCCTTGTAACGGAGCCGAGGCTGGATACACAGTCATGATGACACTGTGATAAGGACCCAGTGGATAGTCAGGAAGCAGGATATTCGCTTGCTACTTATCTATGGGCCTTCTCTGCATCCAATACTTGTCTGATTATCGAGGATATCTACAAGGTAGGTTAGAGCGACCTTAGGTAATGCTTCTATTGATCTGGAAGGATTCGATCGGTCTGTGAGGTACAACCAGTCGGTTACCTTCCCCGTTTGACCTTTATCCTGCAAAGAGCAACCTGTCCTCCTCCCCGCCCTCCTCCCCGCTATTAAAACAGCCGACTGAACTCTGTTCACCATCTTTTTGCTTCCATCACCTCCCCATGCTGTAAAGATTTCTTCAATCCGACGCGGAATGACAACATACACAGCTCACCATGGGTAATCTCAATCAGGCCGTGCCACAGCCATCGTACGAAGTAATTAAGCGCCCTCCTTGAAACTACTACAGACGCGATAGTGGTTCGACACCGCTCCTACGACGCTTCAATACTCACTTGCACGGGTTAAGCGGCACTTTCAAGAGAGCCAGTACATTGAGAAGGTCTCGTGCGCGGATTTCGTGCTGCACCATCCATCGTCCTTGGTTTCACGTTTGGCCAACACAAATTGCACACGCTACACACGCTGCACGGCCTTCCAAGGCCAATCCTGTGCTGCGTCCAGCTCGTCGCCGCTTCTAACTTGGATCCAAGCACACACACACCAAGATGTGTGTCGCTCGTGGCATCTGGCTGAATGGCAAATCCCTTACTGAACGCTACCTGAACCTAGAGTTAGGAGCCTTCTCACCAGTGCGACTTCGATGACAGATTGTCACTCCACTCCTCGGTCTTGTCGGTGTGCGCACGAGTTCGTCCGAGTTAGCGAGTGGCGTTAAGACTTCTGTATCGCCCGTTGTCAACCACGAGCGCAGACGCAATTCCAGGAGACGCCTCGACTCCCCTCATCGCGTGTTCGATTTCTGATACTGTGCTAGCTAACAACTTGTTGTCCCCGACGAGATGCTTCTTAGCTGGTGGTGGATAAATTGCTTCGTCGGAGAGGCTCCCAGGCCGCGTGTTTCATGGCCATGTCCAGAACATGGCTTTGTCGGACGACAGCCGCTACGCCCCTGTGAACAGGGCCAAGGAAATTGTGTGTCCTACACGCAAGCGACCAGTTTCGCGACCGACCTGCCCCTGTGTGTGAAGTCGCACAAGAGAGTCCATTTTACTTTTTATCCCTCTTTCTTCCTCCCGACCCTCCACGAATTGCCGAGCTTTTGACGGCACTACTGCGGCCACTGTAGATCAGAGAAAACAACCAGTTGGCTCGCCGAGGTGCCATTGCACCCCACCACCCAAGTCAGAGCACGCAAGGAAACAGAAGGAAGTGCGGAAGAGAAAAGGGTGCTAAAGTCTTGTTGTTGCGCCGTCTCCCGTCCCGCCACGGCCCCAAGAGCCAAGAATGGCTCAGCGAAACGTGGCCGTGGTCAGGTCCACCTCGCTCGTGATTGGCGAGGGATGCCTTGGGCTGATCCATTCATGAAGCCAACAGGTGCTTGCAGGGAGCGGCACAGGGGCCGAAGCAAAGTTTGACAGGGATATGCCTGGCTCTCTCAGGTACAAACCAGTCGGAGCTGCAGCTGCGAGAACATCTGGCGATCCACCAGGAGCACTACCGGTCTGCCGCCCCCCGTTGGATCCAATCAATACCGGCTGGTGGATGCAGACACCAGACATTTCTCGATGCCGGGGCAAAATGCCACCATCCGACCCAGCAAGCCTGGGACCCAGACGCCAGATCCAAGAAGCCCAACGAACTAGACTAGGGGCAGGCGAGTCACGGCGCATGGGTGATGGATGAAGGAGGAGGGATGGAGCCGAGCCAACTGGAGGATCCCGAACAGAGTTTTCCCGCCTGTCGAAAAGTACAAGTCCCTGGAGTCCCCTCCTCCACACTCCGTCTATTTCCCTCTCCTTGCAACTGTCTCGACGACATTTCCACTGTATCGTTTCGCTCTCCCTTTCGGCGCCTCTTTGCAACTCCTGTGCTCCGTGCACATTTCTCTCATTCTTAAAACGCATAAAAGAACGGCTCTCCAACCCTTCTCTGGCAAATCGTCGCTGGTCGCCTTAACACACATTCTCTCTCTGCAACTATACAGTACCCACTTTGTCTAACGACTGTCACCAAAATGCGCTTCACCAGCCTTTGCACTCTCCTTGCCGCCAGCGCCTCGCTGGCCGCCGCTCAGGAGCCCTTATCCACCACGACCCTGACTTCGACGACCACTCGGCTTGTGACTCTTACTTCCTGCCACCCAACAGTTACGGATTGCCCTTACCGGACCACGACCGCAGTTGAGGTTGTCACTACTACCACCCCGGTTGAAATCCCGACTACCTCGTCCAGCTCGTCATCATCCATTTACACCCCGCCGCCTCCGCCGCCTACCACTTCGTCGGTGGTGCTTCACACCACGAGCTCCATCCCGACCACGTCGTCGAGCATTTATCATCCCGTCAGCAACTCTACCACCCACATTAAGTCCACTGTTACTGTGTCTCACAGCACCACTGTTAAGGTCCCCACCACAATTGTTACAGAGACTCCTGGTGTTGAGACCTCTGTCGCGGTCGTCACCGCTACTAGCACTGCTGCTACCGAGACTGGCCCTGTTCTCGTCCCAACTTCGGGTGCCGCTAGCGCCTTCATTGCCCAGTCTGGCTTCTTGGGTGCTGCTGTCATTGCTGCTCTTGTTGCAGTCTATTAGACAGCTGGTGCGACTTGAGCCGTGACGCTACTTTCTTGCCTTCTTCAAATTCACTTGTGAATATCTTTTCTACGGGGACGGACGCTTGGAGACTTAAGGGAGGTGTTTTGGGAGGAATTTTTTGAACCCTCGGCTACTGTGTGGCATTTCAATTCTTGCCAATCATGATGGGATCGGCGCATGATACCAGTGAGGAGTTAAGAGGCAACACGTAAACATGTACGTTTGCCGTTTATCCAGGATAGAGGTACTAGGAATATGAAATGACAAGTTTCGTATCAAAAATGATTCGAACGGTGTCTGGATGCCACCGTTCTGTCGCCATCCGTGTATAGACGTGAATGAATGCATATGGAGATGGGCCCTTGTAACACGTCATGCAGGTACTATAGTTACCCAAGCGGGTGAAAGAAAACACCAGTCACCTCGCCTAAAGGCACAACATCATATCAACCACAATGACAAGCATAAGACGACAACTAAAGCCTGTCTAGATCCATAACTTGAACCCAATATTATCCTGAGGCAATATTATTATCTCAATGATGGGCCTTAAATTTCGGGATCAGTGTCTATCCAAAGATTTAGAGTGTAAAGAACAGCTTGGAGATAGGTCGATGTGCGGTATATTCTTTCGCCCGCCTTACCGTGGTTACGATTCCCTAAGGTACAGGTACGTAAGGTAGTATTACTACCTACCTTAGGTAGTGGTACTCATTTGTCTCAGTCACTTGAACTGGAAGGTGCAGACAACGGTTATTACCACATTTGACACTTTGCTGTGGGAGGTAGGTACAGATGGCGTCCGTGTCTTTATCACGTGGGTTCGGCTAAGTCTATGTTGCACCGGCGACTGAGGCAGATTCCCTATCTCGTATCGAAGCGCCCTTGTTTAATGCCAGGTCATACAGAACATCCACTCTAATGCATTTCTACCCCGTTTGCTATTCCCGTTCCCGAATTCTTTACCGATCAAACGCGGAGAACCTCCCGCTTACGGCAGCAGCTGTTGAGCTAAGGCACTTGGCCTTAGGTCATGGCCGGCCGATGTCAGTATCCCCGAGCACTCCATCGTGAGTTGTCCTGGGCCAGTCTGCACTGCCTCACTTATATGCTAACGGAGGAAGATCGCCGCAGAATGTGGCTCTGCTGTACGCTTTGACATCGAATGTCTCCTTTGATAATTACTTGCGTTAGCATCGGGAGCCTAGCCCAACTCTTGCTAACTCGGCACAACTGATTGGCCCGTTACTAAACGCCATCGAGAAGGTATGGCCCCTTGCTGAGATATCAGCGATCATCTCGGCAGTTCCCAAGATCTATGGATCAAGTGGATCATTGATGGAAAAACAGAATCTTGGTCTCATTGCCTATCATTATCATTCCCGTCATTCCTGATTTTGTCTTTGCTCAGCTCAATCGTGCATCGGTTAACGCTCTTGTCCTGCTTGTCATTCCTTATCCATAGCCCTGGCTCTGCGTATCAGACACTCCAAACACCCTCAACACGTGGGAAGTGATGATCTTGCAGATGATGCTACCACAGTGTCTCAGTCTCCAACTATCTTCCATTAGTTCGCGTTTAGAGGCCATGCTTGGGCATGACTCCCGCCCATCGCTCCTCCACTAGTCGTTTCTCTTAAACCCCAAAAGAACCAGCGATTAAATCGAATTCCGGTGCTCGTCAAAAGATTGGAGGGAATCAATGTTTCCGTTGGTATCCAGGTTCAAGGGCATTGTCCTAGAGCGCACATCTTGCAGAGAGTATCGTTTGGCAGAGCCGGGTTGAAGCAGTTATGAACGGAGTTGTGTTCGCAAAGCCCGTTGGCATAATTAACTATGCCTGAGCCGTGCCGTGTGGTCTTTGATCTCGGCGAAGTTTGCATGGCTTCCATGCAAGTGTGTTTCTTGATTCGGGTCATGGGTTGAGAACGATGTTCGTCAAGATGGAAGCTGGTGGACTGATCTTCAGTACCCGGGTGGCGTGTTGCTACCGCCGCTAGGAGACGCATTAAAGATTCGAGAAAGGGACAGAAGGCGGAGATTAAAACTCTCTGAGAAACTAGATCTTAGAATTGCGTGACGGAAGAGTGGTTAGTGGGGGACGGACTGACAGTTATGTAGGGCTGAACGAACTGAGGGAACGACTTGCAGATGCACAGTCTCTAGCGGCACATTCGGCTGTTGGAATGGCGGCCAGCTTGGACCTTGGCGTGAAATGGTCGCTTAGGGGTCTTTGATTATGCTTCATCATCCTCTGGCAAGACTTCTCCTCTCTGTTTCCGAATCTCGGAGGTGTCACGAAGAACCTAGGCTGGCTGAAAGTCTCCGAGGACTTGGCTGTCAGCATTCCTGCTCGCGCAGGCGCCGTATTCTGGTGGCTACGGATGCTCCATTAAGCCCTACGTATCCCGGGGCAGTGGTCCGTAGCCTCAGTCATGTCTCAGGTCCCGTCCTTCTGGAAGCCCGTTTGTGGTGGTGGAAGGGGGGCGACACGACAACCACCACAACAACAGGTGCAAACATAACGGTGCGATACGCACGGCTCGGCACGACTCAGCATCGGCCCATTCTGCGCCTACAACGAATGCGGCGTTCCATTCATCGTGTGAGAGGGGCCGAGCAGACGCATTATTCCCTGTTTCAAGGAAGTCCTAATGCATCTTGCCCAAGGAGGATGTCAGACAGGACATAACGGAGGGGTTTGGCAGACCACATGGCCGTTGAAGGGTTCGGGGACCAGAGAGAAGGGCAGAAGCTGTCACTTCCCCGCAAGTTTCCTTGTTGGGCAGGCTCTGCGTGTGCTTGATTGCGTCAAACTTTGCCAGCCGTAACCGAAGATGGACTCAGAAACTGATATCTGACCGTTCCTCGTCCTCTCACTTGGTTGATTGGACCAACGGGTGGGGGTGGGCACTGGCCATACTCTGACTTTTTTGCCGCTCAGTTGATTAATGCGAAAAGGGTGATTTGTCCTGACCCGCTAGTTTGCGGATTGTCATCGCGGGTCTCGAAGAGACGATGGAGTTAGACGCCAAGACGGCCATTCTCCTGGGCCACCACCGACTTCAAGGTTACACCCGATCGGGCAACGACGTTATCTCAATCTCATCGGCTGCAAATTATCCACTAGATCGATCCCTCACCTGCGGCTGAACGCAGGGCCGCATGACTGCGCATTGTATCCCTGTACATTTGTGTTACACCAACACGAGCGCCGTGGCAGAGGACAATAGAAACCAAGAATAGCAAGCCACGCCTCACCCCAACACCACCGCCTCGTCTTGACTTGAACGGGTTAGAGCAGCGAGTTTGCTCCCTCTGGATGGCCAAATCTGTGTGACGAGTTGAGAACCCGCTTGATGCCGGCGGCAATGACCTCCGCGGTTCAACGGTTCGGCCAAATCAGGTTGTTCGCCGAGAATGTGATTGGGAAGAGAAGTCTGCGTGATGCAACTTGGCCATAGTGACGATGCACGATCACTCCTCATTATGCAGAGACAGCCACCAAACGATAGATCATGCAAGGGCTCGACACCTCCATGATGAGAGGCCACAAGACATTCATAGTGACGCTCCCTTTACCGCGCCAAGACATGCCTCCGGCCTGTTGCTCCTTCAGAGGCCTCTAGACCTGGGCCAGCGCATAGCATTGGACAGCCACACAACGCGGATACGGGCCACATTGCATATCTAGATACGGAATAATGATAGGTCAATGTGGCCTGTCAGGGATATCTGTCGAAAGATTGATGAATACTCTTATTTGCCGTAGCATTTTCTATTGTCGGCGGTTACTCTGCATGATGCCTGACTAACCCTACTTCGATGCGAACTTAGCTGGGAGGACCCAGCTTAGAAGAAATCAAAGGTGCCGATTGCAGAAGAGAAGCGGTCTAAATCACGCCTTCATGCCCAGCTAGTGGTTTCAAGGCGTTTGTTTCTGCAGTTCAGGATTAAAATTTGCCCTAGGTCCAAGGCTCCCTGCTATATCCCGTCGATCCACCCACGATCCGCATATTGTGTCCTAGGACTTTTGGTTACTAATGAACCTGGCAGTTATCGAAACAGATAGAAGCATAATCAATGACAAGAAGTGAATCTCAGAACGTGAGAGAATCAGTGGATTAGCATGGGCATGGGTTTCGGAGATATATGGCCATGGGCGCTGCGCTAAGCGTGAGACATTAGCGCTATTGAGACAGTTGTGCACTACAACCAAGGGAAATCTTTGATCACAAGGGTATCCTCAGCGTTCTGAATAGTAATCGCGAGATGACCGCTTTGTGGTCTATTGGGAAGCGAAGCGAGCTCGGATTTCAGATAGGCCCCGAGAGAACTATGAATATGACGACATCCAAAGAAGAGAATCTTGGCGGATGTTCCATAGAGAGATCCGTGCTGAACTAGTTGAACCTTGACAGCCTCAGGGTGCGATACCTGCCACACCTACGACATGGGCATGGAAGCATCGACGCGGAAATCAAACCCCGGCTACGACATGTGGTAATCATTACCGCCGAATGATGACCGTCGCAAGCCTATACCAAACGCCACAAGCATGACATCGAGAACCCCGCAGCAGTAATTACAAATAAACCAAACTTATTGTTCAACATTTATTGTTCAACACCATAGCGCCCCTATTTCTTGGAGCCCACCGTTTCTTGGAGGTTGTATTCACGTCAACTAATCGCCAGAGCCGCGTCAAGGCCGTTCGCCGCGGCTCCGGCCCGGCCCGGCCGGATGGGTTAGTAGTATCGGATCTAAGGATGGCGTTCCGGACGAAGCCTAGATCGGCAGCGGTGGCAGACGAGCCATCAGGTTAGACGAATTATGACGCCTCGTGGATATGAATATAGGCCACCAGGGGGTCTTGCCTGGTTGCTGTAGGTCATACTGCATGGGGGCGAGATGGCTTGGCTTGTAGTATCATATCTCATTGCCTCGTGAAAAGACCTTGGTCACTATGATGCCTCACATCATTCGCTTTCCCATCAACTCAAAACGCTATGAAACATTCAAATCAAGGAAATAGGAATATCATCCTTCATATACCATCAATACCCTCTCATGCACCCTTGTCACCGCCTCTCTTACTCGTCACAAATCCTACACTATCGTCACAGTAACAGTAGCAGCCTCCCTTGGAAACACGGCCTTCCCCAGCGTCCAGTGCTCAATGAATTGTCCCCATGCCCCGATCCTCTCCGCCGCACCGGGAATCCTTGTCGAAGGCTTCAGCATCAAGCCTTGATGGTTCGGATGGGTGTTCTTCTTATCGAGCTCGAAATGACTGAAGAGCGTGCCGACGAATAGGCAGAAAATCAAACCTCGGACCGGGTTACCTGGGCTCGTGACGTTTTCTTCGTCCCTGGGATCGTCGTAGCTGAAGTGTAGCGAGTTGAAGAGGTCTTTGGACTTGACGGGGATTTGATCCGCCCAACCGCGTGGAATGGGGGCTGTGTCGTCGACGATGGCGATGGCGCACATGGCTCCTGTGACGGTTATGCTACCCCCTGAGACGTTTCCGAACTGCGATGGGCTAGTGAGGGAACATGAAGCTTTGAGGACAGAGAAACGGGGGTCTTGCTTGTAGGTGAATGTTTCCGCGAACTTGGCAAGCCTCGGCTTCGTCTCGAACTCCCATCTGATTCCGCGTCTATCAGCTCCATAAACCAAGGATGCCCATGACCAGGAAGGTGGACTTTTGTCACCCAGCTGCCAACGCCGAGGCACTTTTGCCTTTGAATCGGTATCAAACCTCCATAGGAGGTCTCGGCCTAGGCTGCTCTTCCAGAGACCAGCGAGGTATTCGTCACCAGGCATATGCTCGAAGAACTTGGTAGCAAGACCTCCGAGCGCTGGAAGCCTGTCTGATTCGTATGTAAGTTCTAGGAGACAGTAGTCCTCAACCACTGTTCTCCAGAGTCCATGCAGCTGAGATTGATCAAGGGATGACAAAGTCGAGATGCGGCTCTTGGAGGCACCCCAGCCGTCACCGCCAATCTCCATATTATCCAAGGTAGAGCACTCGCAACGTTGCATGTCGGGACAGTCCCACATCATCTCATTTGAATGAAAGTGTACGGTTCGGGGCGAGAGATTTCTCTCTTGGTATACCCAGCCTCGCTGGATAAGGGGTGCTTCAAACTTATACATGTATATCCATCTGAACGTCTGCATGGAGTCGTGAGACGCGTTCAAAGTCAGCCGGACTTTGAGATCATCGATGTAGCTATTCGGGTCGTCGTGCTTTGAGATCGGGTAGGACTTAACTTCACACTTTCGAAGTCTTGATTCTGGTTCGTCCTTGTTGGTTGAAGCAGCCGCGATGAAGTGCTCTACCCATTTCCAGGTATTCCGTGCCGTCCAACGAGGGCCGAGAAAGCTTTCTCTTCCACTTGAAGATCGTGTAGTCGCAACGTTGAGGTAGCATCCCGAGTAGATATCAGCCATTTTGGCAGACTGGTCCTCCCAATCATGGACATCTCCTTGAATAATGCAGAGCGAATCGATCCAGAGATATTTCAGACCCAGAGCCCGCGTGATTAGAACTGCTTCCTGGAATGTTTGAGGTAAGGTCTCGAAAGGAATGTCATTCATCCGATCAGCCATTGTCTCCTTTGTAGTCACAAGGATTTGCTCTCTGCCCCAGCAATGGCTGAGAGCTACGTAGAGATCCTGTTTGAGTCCAGTTTCGATGAGCACGATCTTATTGTTGGAGAGATCCAGAACTCGCTTTGGAAGCGATTTAGGCTTTGCAGCGGTAGCAAACTGCCGACAGGTAGAATGGTGGTCAAGACATTCCTGGAGCCATTTCTTGATGGTGGTTGCATAACCGACGGGATCGAGAGTTGTAATAACGTCTCCGGCTTTTCCAATCATGGCTAAACCCGGTGAAACATCTCGTAACAGGTCAGCGAAACCAGCAGAACTTGAAATAGACATTATTTACCTCCAGTCTGGGAAAACACTTCCAATTCAAACTCTTCGTCACTGGCATTCAGAGCCTTGGCCTTTGGTGGGGTAAAGTTGCATCTCAAAACAAGTTGAAGCCTCTCTGAGTTTTTTCCCTCCGTATGTTGTGTCTGGGGATAAGGTGAAGATTGGTTATCCCCATCACTAATGGTGCCATTGTCTGACTCCTCATCCACGTCTTGCCAAGACGACTCTGTAGCGGTGTCGCTACCGCTTTCTTCATCCTCCTCTTCACTTTCTGCTGCCTCGTCGTTGTCTTGAACAGCAACCATATAGTCCAACATACGCGAATCTGATTCAGCCAGGCCACTTTCGCGCAGGAAGGTTTCCGCCGCATCTCGGAGCAGAGCGCAAGTCTCACAAGGCCGCATGAAAAGCTGTTCGACCCCGGTATGAATAGTGCTCCCAACGCCCTTAGCTGATGCACGCAGTTGATCTGCTTGCATCCAGTGACGAGAGGTTTGCCCCATAGAGCAAGTGGCCTCTGTCAACCGGCGCAGCTTGCGCTTATCGAGGTTGTAGCATAGAGGGCAGGTAGGGGGTATCATGTCGTTGAAAAACGCTTGGGCTTGGGATAAATGCTTAGGCTGAATTTATACGAGAATGAAGCGAAGTACTCTTCGTTCAAGCGGTACTTATTCGTATGATGTGACGGTGCTGAGTTGCTGACCCACGCCACTTGAATGTTGATGCCCGACCACGTCACGGGAGCTGACAGCTCCAGGCTCCAGGCTCCAGGCTTCAGCGCTGATTAAGAGGGACGTTGCAGATCCGCGTGGGGATACTGAAACGTTGAAAGCTGAAACCCGAAAACTCCCCAGACACTTCTGTATTCTGGCTAGTTAACATGCCGACACTGTGAGTTGACGAAGCAGAAATCAATGGATTAGCGAGGAAGCAAAGTAATGTTGGTGACATTCTAGTCTTGAAAGAGAGGAAAAGGATCCTTATCTCGATCTCTTCCGGCCCATGACCTAGAGCAGATCTGTATGAAAATCGGCTACCCGCGAATTATTGAATCGAGCACACTGATGGTAGTTCACGGTAAAGGAAAATTGATCACCTCCAGACTTGCGTCGCGAGTTGAAAGAAAACAAGCTAGCCCTGTGAAACCATTAATACACATACCTGAGGCGCATTGAATTCAGACTCTAAGAGTGTCAAACATCACAGGAGCAATTGGATGCACGTATTTCACTTGAAATCATCAGAAGACTTCTTCAGAAACGATACTTTGAATTAATTCCGCAGAATGCACTCCACCTACGAGTCAGAGGCTGCAGTTAGGTCAGCTACAGAGAGTGTGTTTCATGAGGGGCGGAGAGAACCCCATCCATTGCCAACCCGAATTCTTACTTGGGAGTAACCACTTAGACCCCGGAGATAGTCGAAGGCGCCTGAAGGCCGCTCTGCTCCTCTTCAGCCTTCTTCCACTTGTAGAAGCTTATGATTGCAGAGATAAAGATGGTCCAAAAGATAATTAAGGTCGCACAGAAAGTGGCAATGGGCAACCGGAATTCGTGATGCGTCTCATCGGTCCTGTGGTTACTTCTGTAAATATAGGTAATCACAGTCGCTAAAGCCACTAGATTTGCGCATGAGGCGAGAACACCGAGTCTGATTCGACCTGAGAGCCAAGACTCTCCGTGACTGGTAGATGGGTCATCCTTTTTCATTGGTCCTTCATGCATGGTGTGCGGTTTCAGCAAGCACGGTGTTGCTTTCTATAGTCAGAGAGGTCAGTCTGACTCTTCTAAAATAACCGGTCAGGGTCACTTTCATTGAACCCACGGTGAGCCGTCATCTTTGACCCCGGCCAATGATTGCTCTCGGAATCTGTTGTCAAGGCATTCTTGGGTTCTCCAGCGCCATCCTACAGTGATATTGGTGAGTTTAAAGACATTACGCTCTGTCGAACCGACAAGACTTACGACACCGCCGATAGTGCCAGGCTCTATGATGTTGGGGTCCTCGCCGGAACAGCTGTGGCTAGAAAGCCAAATAGCACACTTCCCAAGTTAGCTCCAGGGAATTTGATGGAGTGTTGTTAGGGGGGAGGTTACCGCTGTGTCAGGGATTCCAGTTCCCTACACTGGTGACCCGGGTAATCTTGACTCCCTCGAAGACTCGATGGTATACATGAGGTACAACGTTCGGTCCATCGGCATCAACTCCCGTGGCCGGTTGTCGTGAAAAAGAGGAGACGATGGTAACTGAGGATAGGCGTGCATGACTGGCTGATTTGTTGCAGTATAGGCGTCGCAGATAGTAGGAGTGAGCAATATGGCTTCTGTAATGGATATGGCTATGGTGAAGCTGGACAAGGCTGTGCGGAAAATTACTGTTGTGAAGGGAAACTCGCCCGCATTGAGATTGAATGCTTGGGACACTTGGTCTTACATCTGCCCTCTTGAAGGTAACAAGCCAACTCGCGCCTTCCGTACTGGGAATCTCGCCGAGCGTCCTCATGCCGGAACCATGACATCACTCAATGCCAAGGGGGTACTTGAAAGCCACCTTACCTACTAAGTAGTAGGTATCTTAGGTTACCTGTCACAGACTTAATTCGGTGTTTGAGATGGATAGAAAGTACTAGTATTCGGTCAAGCCGTGTCTTATAACCAATTTGCAGTAGGGGCCTCGAGAATGTGGTAGGTGACAGTTGCCAGTTGACAACCGTTAACAAATGTAGGGCGGAAGCGGCCCAGTATGAGGCCCCTGAACAAGGAAACGCTGAAGCCGTTCGCCCCGCCTCCAAACCCTATTTCCCCAACTCCCCCACAACCGACGAGGATCTTAGATATGTAAATCTTTCATCTAAGGCTGTGATGTTCCTTCGAAATTGACACTCTGGCTTTGGTTTCCAGCGCTTTCCCTGTCCGTTTCTACATTACTGTCAAGCTTCTTCTGTTCCTCAGCAATCTTGTTCTGGTTATCAATCCCCTGTGCCTGCTCAATTTGGAGTACCAATAGCTCTAGTTCGAGTTTCAGGACCTTGTTCTTGATCTTGCTGTGTAAGGATCAGCGAGTCAGCTCTGTCGATTACAGTGTCGAGCTTCCAGCTATAAAGTGGAAGGCTTACCCAGCTTGTAGAGCTTGACCATCGTCGGAATCCTCCCCGACCTGTTCGATGGCATCATTGAAGCCACCCGCGCCTGTTTCAGCAGCCTCGGCAGTCTTCCTCGCTGCATCGAGGATTGCTAAATCGTTGTTGCTTACTCCAGCTAGATTCGCTCGGAACTGCTCAACCTGGTCCGTGTCAGCCACCGACCGGATTACCCAAGCGATAACGTCGCCTTCGAACCACGTACGGGGAACTTCTCCGCTACTTCCTCAAGAGCGTTCCCAGCGAGTCCGTCTGATATTTGGAACTGAGCGTAATCTTGAACCTGTAGAAGGTCGTTGCGCTTGTCAATGGGTGCAGCGATGCTCAATGCGACCAAGCATACGATAACGGCTCTCTTGCTGAAGTACATGATGTTCCTGACATCAAAACACTCCCTGAAGAGATCGGGAATCGAATTTGCGTCGTAAAAGAGTCCCTGACCAGCAGGAAATATTCAAATAACAGTCCAGCCAACGCTCGGCGACCAGCGAAAGAATGTACAGGAAGAGTAGGAGATCACGGAACTCGAAGTGCGTGCCGGATGACGATACACCAGGGCCTTCGCGCCCGGTTTACCTTACCAGGAAGCATTGGGGCACCTACTTATAAATATAAAACCTTGTTGCAACTTGACGTGAGAGGTCGGAGTAGAGGATCGGGCCCGTTCTCTACAGTCTCGAAACTCAGTCTACGCGGTGGAACTCATCTTTACTGTGGAACCATCCGAAACCACCCAGGACTAGGAACAAATTCAATCCTCAATTCGGCGTTGCAAACACTTTTCAAACGATACGACGGCAATCCTAAAACCGTCTTGAGTAGCTGTTGTTGCAGGTTGGTTATAGGGTTATGTAAGCTGTCTCAGGACCAGGCAGCTTTACCCCTTACGGAAAACTACAACACCGAAACGAAGGAGCTTGTGACTGCTGAGTGTTTCAAGAACCGCTGTTTCTTTTTTGAAACATCCTCGGTTAAGAGTCCTAGGCCGTTTTTGAAGGCTAAAACGGTAAGAAGAAATCGAAAGTGCGTCATCGTTTCGAAAACGATGTGTAAAAAGACCGAGGTGAAGACATAAGTGACAAGGTACGCACCGTCTCATCGGAGATGCTACTTTGGTAAAAGCCCAGACGAATGTTTGGACTTCTGAGGCGCTCGAGAGCCTAACACCGGATCGCCTCTTAATTTAGGGACCTTCGAAGAAGAGGCTGCCTCAGGTTCTAAGGCTATCGAAAGATGTGAAGGAGAGCGGGTTATGGGAGATGTATCGGTCCAATCACGACAAAGGCAAGAGACTAAGCTGGCTTCAGCCGAAGCGCTGGGTGCCGTTTTGATATACTCACGCGCTGCTGAGTCTCCGTCAGATGCAAGCTGGAACACGATACTGTTCCTCCAATTTTGAGTGGCATTTACGTCCAGTGCCCGGGAGGTCTCTGAGCGGAGGCTGGTAAGCCCCGGCGCCACGACTAGCCTGACTGCATACCAGGGCAGTCGGTGGAGTTCTAATTTACGATGATATTCCCTTGTCGGGCGATCATGCAAGTGCTGGTTGGTCTACTTGTTTGGGACTCTTAGCCTGGGATCGCATAAAGGCTGCCATTCTCAGCTGCGTCTCCTGAATAGGGTCTGAGGGGAGTTGCGGAGACGCTACTGAAAAGAATGGGGCTACCGATTCTCAAACCTGGCATTGTCCAACAATTGTCGCGGACCCTGGAGTTTCTCACTAAGCCTGACCTCGCTTGATCCCCTGTGGGTGGAAATGGAGAGTGGAAAGGCGGTCGAACCGAGATGATATATGAAACACTAACGCCGACCCTTTGGTGAAGAAAGGTGCTTAGGGTTGAGGATACCCGCATTGCCAACACGGCTCTTATCACATGAGAATGTGCGAACTTTGCGTGTTCTTTGTCGCAGGAAGGATATCTCGCGGTTCTATTCTGTAGAGCCCGGGAATGTATCTTCTGGGCAATATTGACCAGCTAGAAGGAAACAGGCTATCATGGCCAGTATATTGGCGCTTAATGGAAGAAGGGCGCACCAAATCCTGGGTAACTCTATGCCTGCAAGGATGAAGTGTCGATGAGAAGAAGGGGTAGCATACTTTTCAATCTAGTAGAGGCCTACTACCACTACCACAACTTCATACGATGCGTCCCTCATTTCTAACCTCGTCTCTGAGCATATCTCTAATCCCACATATCAAACGTTCAATCCTGAGCTGTATCCTCATCCATATACCCGTGACGTCTTTTTCAAGTCGGCTTGCCGATATGTAATATGGCGACAATATGCTAGTCATCGCTAATGTTGCAGTGAAAGGCACGGCCGCGTTCTGCAAATCAGCCTTGTATCCGAGCGGAAAAAGCCAACAAGCGAAGAACGCGAGCGAAGGCAGGAGTATTATGGCGACCCAAGCTAATTCCCAGGAGGCAAAAATCCGCTCTCGTGCATATATAGCCCAGAAATACTCTTTCTTACTTCCTTCCTCCTCCAAATCAGTCAGCTTCTTCGGCAAAGGTGTTATATAGTCGAAATCATGGGCGCCAAGCTGTGTGCATTCGTGATACCAATGAAGATATCGCCCTGGTCGGAAGCACGAGTAAAACCCTACTAGAAATTCATGTTCCGTGATTGGTGGGATGTCGTCAAGTGGCTTGGGCTGGTACTCGTAGTCGGGATGTGTCTCATCCGGAAAGTGATCTTTCGTCCCTGGGACGAAAAGGCGATGGCCAAACTTTTTGCACTGAGTTCCGGCACCGGCGCATCGTTAGCTAGGCACTAGAGCAAAGGGAAAAAAAGCAGGGAATCCGAGTTGACCACACACGCCTCTAGGAGCTCTCAATAGAACTGGGGTTAGTGTTGAAGGTAGGCCGAGATTTACATGAACTCTCGGACAGAGTTTAGGGCAAAGGTAGGAATGGAGACTAGGTGGAGGCATGATAGGTGCGACGATAGGCGGTAGGAGGGTGGTTAAGATAGGTAGAGCGTAGTACAGTGGTTAGGATGGCACCATACCTCGTAGAAATCGCAATGAGAGAACCGATAGACGCTGAACCAGTTGCGAATGAATCCTCGAAGGCGAAAATACTCAACCCTCATTGCGTTGAAGAAGGCCTGACTGTCAAGTCCATTTAATGAGATTTGCGCGAGCCCGTAGGATTCGCCTCGCTCTACCAGCAGGAGTATGCGATGATCGGGTACGGTTGTAGGATTACCCGTGATGGATTCGCTTAGTGCTAACGGGCTCGGCTGTTGTAAGAATGCACTAGATGGTCGCTGGGAGGCGGAAAATAGGTTCTGCTGACTGCTGTGTGGTGAATGACGAGTATTAAGGGGAACATCGAGGTTAGAATTGCGGGTAGGATAGGGTAGGGGAGGCGACATGCGAGCTTGGGATACCGATCTTAAGTAGCCAAAAATAAGGAAAAGGATTAAAACAAAATAGAGAGCACAGAAAAGACTAAACAGGGCATACTGGATGTCCTGAGTATAACAGAAAACAGCAACAAGCAAAATATCGATCGTGCTATGAAAGATGTTATTGAGGGCAGAGCCTTCGTGAGTAAAACCAAGCGTAGGATAATTAAGGATAAGTACGATATACCTAAATGGTGCATGGTTGGTGTAAATTTTTAGAAAAGCATAAGCGAGAGTGAGCAATTGTATAGGTTGGCCGAGATTAATGGGGGGGCACTCGTTGGCCCTATCTTTGTAAATCTCAACAGCGAGACTAATGATCACTTGCATGACCCCTTCACAAGCAAGGTCGTTTAGCAGTGCGTCATGACCGACAATAATAAAGTGGTAACGTTGTTTCTGAAACCGGGTAAGCCCGCGGATGGTTAATTTTAGGCGCCTTGCGAAAGATTCGGGAACGTCTTTCCATCGCTCCTCACCGCACGGCTGGCTCGTAGTCAGGACTGTGAATTGATACTTGCTTGCGGTAGGGAGCAACTTACACATTTCCATCGCAATCTAACCTCCCCTTTCTCTAGCGGCTTGGAGCATTGAGGAAGTGACCACCAGTTCCATTGTTGTTCGGTCCATCTCTGCAACTTGTACTGGCAACGGTTCACCAAAGTACCAATATAATTGCCGGTATCGCAGTTACGGCTGAAACTAATATGTTGCGGTTGGATGAAGCGAAGCTCCGTAGGTAGACTAGAGAGCTTGTAGCGAGCCACATGGCTGTAGTACTTGTGGCTAGGCTGTGACCAGACTTTTATCAATCTTTTGAGCTGGGTGCGAAATGAACCGTCAACAGGATCGTCCACTTGTTCATGGATGAAGGCGTCAGCGGTACAGTCAGAGTCATCATCGCTTGATGAACCCAAGTCGCTGAAGTCGTCAAGTTCTAAAACAATCTTAGTATGTGCATTTCGCTCACGATCATATCAGTAGCAGGATCTACCATCACGTCCTTCGTCCTAACCTTAGACATAAGTCTATCTAACCCCCATACTGACTTTTGATCACAACCCAAGGGAACAGAATTAGAGATGGAACTCACCTCGGATGTCTCTGGATCTGATACCAGCCAATTCTTCGAGTAGAACCTCCATGACGTATGCATGGCCCTGCTCTGTAGCAAAGGATAGTGCGGTGCGAGCGTAGTCATAATCTGACCACGTAGGGGGTCCCTTGTCTAAAAACAGCTTCGTCATCGCGTGCGCTTCCTTGTGATATCCTTGACCGTGCACAGCAACGGCCAGACCATTTATATGCCTGTCAAGCGACGCCACATCTATATCGCCAAAAGGGAGCCTGCGTACTAATAGTTTAAGCGTCTGCCAGTACCTTTGCCCTGCTTCTTCATGTTTACCACTCTCACCGAGCACACTGGCAAGATCAGTCAACCAACCTAGCGTTGTGGAATCTTTTACACCCAGAACTCTCTCGCTAAGATCAAGCCCCTGTTGGTATATCTGCTCAGCTTCTCCATAATTCGTCTGGGCCATGAGCACTCTTGCAAAACTGCGCAGATTATTGAGTGTTTTGGGATGCTCCAATCCAAGTGAATCCACATTTAGCTCATGTGCCACTCGAAGCACTGACTCGGCAGTTTGATAATCCTCAAGAAGTTCGTAGCTTTGCCCGACAACGAGAAGCAGATGCCATAATACTTCCTTGTCGTCACAACCTTCCTGAAGTCGTACTAGAGATAGCGCATGTGGCAAATAGTGCATCCATTCGCGCTTGTTCTCGCGTGTTGGAGGAGGATAAACCTCAGCCAAACGCTTCGTTGTCCGTGTTAGACAAGACTGCCACTCTCCATTTTCCTTCATACAGTCGTGGATCACGAGTAGAACGACTGTGTGAAGCTGTAAGACGTCCAATTCCCGCTCATTTACCAGTGAGTACGCCTTGAGTGTTACTAATGAATGCCTTAACCCGGGGCTATTATCGTGCAGCAGCGCCACTGGTATAGCGTTTGTGGCGAGGAGGGAAATGTCCTTTAAATACTCCGCAGCGAATGGATGCTTTTGGAATAAATTTTCCAACACGATCGTCAGGATTGCCTTCAGAACATGCCAGTAGTAGTCACGATCTCGGATGCCCACGAACTCGAACTGTTGGTATTGTCGCAGAAACTCGGCTGCAGTTGTTGCAGAGGATCTCAAATACGACGAGATTTGACGAACAGCCAAAGGCAATCCCGCCGAGGATTCGATTAAGTAGTTTTCGTCCAGTTCGCTTATATGCTGCCCCTTATTTAGCCCCTTTTGTAGTAGCAAACGCGATTCCGCCGGGTTCATTGTACTTATTTCAACGATATGTGATATTGGGACGTCAAGCTGCGTTGATACTTGATGATCCTGGGACGTGAACAGGATCGATCCCTTCCTGCTGTAAGGAAGAAGTGAGTTGAGCATTGACGTTGAGTGAATATCGACATTAT
The DNA here is from genome assembly GCA_023628695.1 of Nectriaceae sp. PG4201. Lineage (NCBI taxonomy): Eukaryota > Fungi > Ascomycota > Sordariomycetes > Hypocreales > Nectriaceae > Nectriaceae sp. PG4201. Next base: position 767,589 of record JAMAKE010000004.1, read on the forward strand.
CAACAATCATTAGCCATTGGCCAACTCTCTCAATACTCAATTCGGTCTTAATCAGCATCAGGATGTCAAGGCCCTCATCGTCAATTCCCGGAATATTGAGCCTATGACCAATGTCACGATAAGCCTGCTCGATACTTAATGAGGTGGAGTCCTGGATCCAGAAGATGGAGCACCAAGGGTGTTTCTTATGAATTTGGTAGGCGGCCTCAAGTGCTATTTGCGTCTTGCCAATACCGTTACTGATGCCTGTGATTATAGTCCTTTGGCAAATCTCCGCGTCGGCGTCTGGTGGGGCTTTGTGCAAGATTCGTTCCAAGTTGATTTCGCGACCAACGAAGTCAGGATTTCGAGGAAACGGGACCATGAAACAACTCGACCCTATCACAAAGAACACGTTAAGATAGGGAAAGATATCTGGCAGGTAAATGGGAGGAGTCGTTCACGTACACTCCAGCTGCAGGCTCCTTCTAGGATATACGTCAACTATTAGTTTCTTGATGACCTGCTTGACCACTTCGAAATTCGCATCTGTCGGTCCAGAAAATTTATTCGTGCTGGAATGAGCGACGCTTAGTGCATGATTGATGATTGTACTAAGTTTGGTAGGGTTATCAAAAGCAGTCTATGTGGGTTAGTATTTCTATCGACTTGTTTATCATGATGGACCTACCGTGTTCTCCGTTGACAGACCATCAGATGTTGAGGATTGTGGCGGGACTTGAGTTTCCATTGTACCGTGAAAACAGTGCACAGGCAATCGGGTTAGATCAGATCCTACGGTCTGAATGAAGGACTGTTCTAACCTTTGAAGCCCTTCCCTTGCACTATCATGGTTGCTAGCGATGGTCCGTTTATCTTGCGAGACGTCTCGAGCCCTTATTGTATGAACCTGCTCGGCCCTATCTCTAGAACTAGGAAGTGGTTGCTCAAAGGGCGTTCCGAGGAAAATGATGCCCACAATGGACATCAAGACCTCTTTGTACGGACTCCTCTGCTGGGATGCATTGTTGACTGCCTACACATCAGCGTCAGCGCTTGCATAGCATCTGTCCTATGCTGTAGTATACCTCTGCCGCAATAAGACCCCCTTGGCCAGATGCAACAAAAATGATCGGAAGCTGTCTTTTCATCCGGCTCTTGGCCAAAAGAGAAAGGAGCCAGCTGGCGTTGTTCTGAATTGATGGCAACAAAGGGACCCCAACACCGTCCCAATCGTACGTGAAGATCCTCGCTTCAGGTATGGCCGCCTGAAGCATGTTGGCATCCGCCAGCCAGTTGACTACCCGACTACCAATCAGAGGTTCACTCCTATACTCCCATGCTTGCGGTGTTTGAGTTCCTATATCGTGAATAGCGATGATACTGCCCCGCCAGTTAGATCTGCGTCGTGTTGGGGGAGGATTGTACACACTCGACAAGCTTGACGACATCAGGGTGAACGGAAGGGAGCTGGGAAAGGTTAAAAGGGGATTCTTCGCTAGAAGGCTGCGTAATATTAGCAAAGCACTAGATATATACTCTGCCTACAAACCATCATGGTGCCTCTGAAGTAGCAAGAAGGTCAGAAAACGGATGCTAGACTGCTCTGGACGGAGGGTCCTGATCGAGAGCTGGCAATCTCCAAAATCGAAGAGGTTGAGGAGAAGTGTTTCTTTAGGCAGTGACCTGGCGCACTTTAAGTGAATGGTCGACATCCAATGCTGGGCAATCAGGCTGCATTCCGTCGCTCATGACTGGCTGCTGCGTGGGCGCAATGCCAATACAATGTGCATATTGAAAGGCGCAGCCCAAAGACAGAGCCCTTAGGATCCTGGAGAGAATAAAGGATAAGTCATGATCAATGATCTCGGAGCTGATGCGAAGCAGAAATTGCTTCTAATGATACTTGTTATGCGATTGGGCAACCTAGAATAAAGAAATTGAGCAGAGAAGGAGGAAAGCCTTGCCGTAGACGTTTTATGGATCCACTCGGTTCCTCAGATGAAAGGTTATGTTCCAGAACTCGTCTCGCATTGACAAGTATATCGCGTCTCGGAAATTTGGTATCGATATGACCGTGTTATGCCTGGTGGTCAACCTTAACAGCGCCATTGAAAGCAGGGCGAGATGTTGGGGCAGTGAGCTGGTGGGGCATTGATCGGATCGGATTGACTACGCATAAAGCTGTCTTGGTTGGTAGCCTGTAGCCTATCCAATAATAGCCTTTTGTTGTACTATTTCGTGGTGAAATAACCCCAAGAAGCTGATTGTTCGATTTTCTCAGAAACTGCCGAGACCTGGCAGTTACTGGTCGAATTAAGCATCTGTCCCTAACCCATTGAACGTAACGAAGAGATGAAACGACTACCTTAGGTTAGCACAGGGGCTTCAGAGTGGCCATGGCGTCAGGGAGCTTCACAAGCCGGTTGTTCCCCTAAACAGCCCCACCAGCGTTCGTTTAGCCCCTGTCGGCTAGTCTGCCAGATGTTGTCCCAGCCACTCAATTGGCTTATCTCAGGCTGGGACCCTTTCTTTCACCGCCCCCTGGGCCAAAGCTCCTGTCGCTCCCACCCCCACGAAACGAATCAGTAAAAAATCCCGACCTCAACCCCGTTTGGAACTTTCTTTCTCCTTCACTTCTGGCCATTGGTGTAGGAAACTGTCGCCAAAATGTCCAAGTCTTTAGGCCTCGACGGCAACGAGCGCGAGTTCGAGTTCGTCAAGACTCCCAAAGCTCCCACGCCTGATTTCGACAAGCTCGAGGACTGCGGTGTCCCCACCACCAGGGTATGTCTCCATGAGCCATCGTGTCCTTTCACGTTTCTTTGATAGCAGTTCTTCGGCTTCAAGATACTCAATTGATCCTCTGCGCGATGCCCCAACCCTTTTCCCCCAGAAAACATGTGCTGACAATGTCCAATCGTTCAGTACCCGGCCATCAAGAATGCTCCCCTCCCAGCTGACGGCTCTGGAGCCGATACTTTCAACAACTATGCCCTGATCTCTGTCCTCGTCCTGGTCCCTTGGTATCTGAGCTGGAAGGTTGGTGGTGGCACCAAGACCACCATCTTCTTTGCCCTCATTGTCGATCTTCCTGTCCTCGCCCTCTGGTGGTTGGTCATCTCCTCCATCTCCCCTCGCAAGAACGAGAAAGTCCGCCTTCCTGGCCGTGGTGTGGAATACTACCTGGACTTCAAGAAGGAGGCCGACCGAGCTAAGTACCGTGGCCACAACAAGATCCCCATGGAGACCTTCCACGAGATGTACTTCGACGGCGAGGTCGACTTCAAGGGTGACTGCCTCGAGGCTATGGAGTACCGCCACGACTGGGCGAGCTTCCGCTTCACCATTGGCCTCCTCAAGTTCTTCCTCTTCGGCATGATTCCTGAAGTCATCATGCATACCCGTTCTCAGGGTAAGTTTCCCCTATCTGATATTTTACCAGGGTAATGGCTGACGTGGCTGTAGACGAGGAACAGGTCCGTGACCACTATGACCGGGGTGATGATTTCTACGGCTGGTTCCTTGGTCCCCGCATGGTCTATACCTCTGGTATTATCTCTGATATCAACAAGGAGGAGACTCTTGAGGAGCTCCAGGATAACAAGATGGCCGTCGTCTGTGAGAAGATTGGTCTCAAGAAGGGCGAGAGCATGCTGGATATTGGATGTGGCTGGGGAACCCTTGCCCGCTTTGCCAGTGAGAACTACGGTGCCTGTGCTACTGGTATTACCCTTGGTCGCAACCAGACTGCTTGGGGTAACGCTGCTCTGCGCAAGGTTGGCATTCCTGAGGAGCAGAGCAATATTCTGTGCATGGACTACCGCGACATCCCCGTCCCTGAAGGTGGCTACAAGAAGATTACCAGCTTGGAGATGTCTGAGCACGTTGGTATCCGACACTTCTCGTCTTTCTTGACCCAGGTTCACAACATGCTCGACGACGATGGTGTTTTCTTCCTACAGTATGCCGGTCTCCGAAAGGCCTGGCAGTACGAGGATTTCACCTGGGGCCTCTTCATGAACAAGTACATCTTCCCCGGTGCCGATGCCTCTACCCCTCTTGGCTGGGTTGTCGATAAGCTTGAGGGTGCCGGTTTCGAGATCAAGCACATTGACACCATTGGCGTCCACTACTCCGCTACTCTTTGGCGATGGTACCGCAACTGGATGGCCAACCGAGAGAAGGTTGAGGCCAAGTACGGCAAGCGGTGGTTCCGCATCTGGGAGTACTTCCTTGCCTACTCCACCATCATCTCTCGCCAGGGCAGCGCCACCTGCTTCCAGATCACCCTGGTCAAGAACATCAACTCGACCCACCGAATTGAGGGTGTTCCTACTCAGTTTGCCTTGTCTGATGCTCTCAAGAACTGCAAGGCTGATCTGCAGGCTTGGGCTGCTAAGAACAATGTGAGCACTCCCGCTGAGTACCTGTATTAAGCAGGGAAAGCAAGCGCGCATATAGAAGCACCGAGTATACAAAGCTGCGTAACATGCAGCCTCGTCCCTCAAGGGATTCAAGGCATAGAAGCAACCTGATTCATGTGCCAATAAATTTCGGGGTCATCCCCACTATGAACAAATAGACCCAGATTACGCCCCTCTAGCTGCTAGAACGGCTAGGGCTGGTCGATGTAGTTGGGAGTGAGCCATCTTCACCATAGTAGACGGATTTACGGATAGAGTTTACGATGTAGTTGCCACGAGGTACTACGACTCTATGATAGTGTAATGATGAATTCAAAAGTTTTGACATCTAATTGAAATACTCTATGTGTTTGTGTTTTGTGACGAGAATATGTGGTATGTGGCTAAGGCATCTTGTTTGGTATGAATGTTTTCGAGCGGGTTGGTGGTGATCAATCTGAAGCTTAGGCCCAAAATGCCATTTTTAGGGACCCGCGAAAATTGCCCCACTGGCATAACTTTAACTGAACAACCACCTCCCGATCCAAGCGCCTTCACTTCACATCAAAACCTTATAGTCTGAACGTTCTATCATTTACTCAGTATATTAGTGTCGCCAATTGCCTCGACTAACTCTCACGCTCTCGCCACAGAAGGCCAGGGTCCGGAGAGTACAGCTTTGAGCAGAGTTCGTGTTGTTAGCCTTCGACATAAGTGAACATAGGGTCTTCTTCGACTCAAATGTTCAATATGAAGCTACTCTTAAGATCAACGCCATGGCTAAGCCATCAATGCCTTTATCTCACCCGTCGATCATTCAGCTCAGAGCCCTCATTCCCACAAGCCCTCTCATCCTTAACAGCCCGCCCGCCCAAAACCATCCCCGACTACCTAACTCCCATGCCCTCCCACCTCCTCACAACAACCCTAACCGACCTCCTCCAAACCCCCCATCCATCCTCTCCTACAATCCAATCCCCCGCTGCCGTCCTCCCGCAGGGCCATCACCTGGTCTACTTCCCCATCCAATCCCGGCCGTCAGCTCTCGTCCGCGACGGCGCGGATCCGGATCACTCGCCCGGTGAGCCGTTTACACGCCGGGTCTGGGCGGGCGGTGAGGTCAGGTTTGGGAGGCGGTGGAGGGAGATGAGGCTAGATTGTAGGGAGGTCCTGTGTCGAGAGACCATTCGGAGGGCGGAGGTCAAGGGTGTTGGGGAGGGGAAGAAGGTGTTTGTGGATGTGTGGAGGGAGTACGGGGTTGGGCATCAGGATGGAGAGAGAGCAGAGTGGGAGGTTGAAGAGTTGAGGACGTTGGTGTTTATGCCGACGAAGGGGGAGTCTGATGCACCATCATCACCACCACGGATTATCAAAAGTACGTTCACTCTAACTACATCTCATGTACTTCCAACAGAGACTAACCTCCCCAGCCCCCTACGAACCAACGCACCGCACAACCATAACCCCAACCCCCACCCACCTCTTCCACTTCTCCGCCCTCTCCTTCAACGCCCACTCCATCCATATCGACCCTCTCTTCGCCCAACGCGACGGCCACCGCGCTCTCCTCGTCCATGGCCCCCTAACACTCGCTCTGATGCTACGTGTCCTCGGCGAGCAGATCGGCCCGCGGTACTACCTCCAGAAGTTCACGTACAGCAACTTCGCGCCGCTGTATGTCGGGGAGCCGTTGACGATTTGCGTGAGACCGGTCTTGGAGGACCGGTGGGATGTTTGGGTTGAGGGGCCGGAGGGTGGGTTGGCTGTTAGGGGAAGTGCGGTGATCAAGAGAGTATCCGAGTGTGATGTGTAGGATATACTTGTGGTGGATCTGGATACCATATTACGATGATTTTTGTACGAAAGACTCGGTGTATAGTAATACCCAGCAAGGAAAGGCACTTTTATTTTACATGCTTTCTAATGCTAACACCACCCTGATGCTTATCCCACCTAAATTTTGACAACATACATATAACACAAGAGATATGACCAGTATACAAGCGCATGGCGACAGGTACAGATATCGTACACTCTATCCATCACCGTTTAATCCGCCCACCCAAACACCTCGCCCAGGGCAAGGCTATTGCTCCTCAACCCCAGCAACGTAACCGCAAGCACCACTACATCTAGCACTAGCAGCAAAACACCGGCCAGCATAAAACGGGGGTTGAAGACACGGTATAGCATGAGATGACGGCGCAAATGCCCCGCCCAACTCATGGTCGCCAACGCCTCGACAGCAAAATACACGATAAACACACCCAGCGAGCGCGCCACGGTCTCGAGCACGCCTTTCTGCTTGGGCCCGACTTTCCAGAGGCTGAGGAGCGGGACTGATGCAGCGGCGAGGATCTGGCCGGCGAAGGTATTGAGGGTCACGACTAGAGGCGTCCAAGGGTAGCGGATGGTGAAGAGCGGGATGAAGGCGGCGTCCCACTGGATGCTGGATAGGGTGGCTTGGTGGCCAGTCTTAAAGAAGTAGAAGTTGCCGAGGAGGGCAAGCATGATGGGACCGATAGGGTTAGTCTTCAGGCCGTTGAGATCGAGGATCTCGGCGAGGGAGAGGACCTGCCACATCATGATAGCGAGGGCTCCGGCACCCATAGGCTTAGAGAGAAGCAGACAGGCGACGAGGAGGTTGAGTGGGAGGAGGAGATAGCGGCTGCCGATGGCGTTGGCATAGCCGAGGATCATAACGCGGGCTTGGCCGGAGGGGGAGGGAGCAGAGACGATGGAGACGCAGGGGGGAGCCCAGATAAATGCGGTTGTGCCGGCGACGAAGGCGAGAGCAAGTGCCATCTGGGCTACGTAGACACCGATGGTCTTAACCGTGCCCTCAGGGAGACGACCGGTGAGCCACTCTCCGTTATCAGCCGCATCGATCACCCAGTATGTTGCTGCTAGGAAGAGACCGCTGCGAAGAACGTAGCCGATCCAAGTCGGGGCGAGACCCTCGTAGGAGCGCGTGGGAACGAGGAAGGACTTGATAATGGTAGGGAGGACAATGAAAACAACGAAAGGAATGATGAGTTGCCACGGCGCTGACGTAGACGAAGTGGTAGAGGCGTAGTAGGTCGAAGTGCAGTACGGCATTTGCTCCTCACGACAGAGCTTAGAGTACGAGGCCAAACGGCCGAGTACGACAAACGCGATGGAGTGATAAACGGCCATGGCGCGATTGACATGAGACTCGATACGAACTGCGGCGATGGCACTCGCGACGCCGAAGCTGGTGATAAAGAAGAGAAGGATGGAGTCTTCCCAGATGGTGTACGAGTTGGACGCGAAGCCAATAGATTGGCTGACGGTGAAGACGACGGCCAGCCAGCCCCAAAAGGTGTTGGGGATGATGTTGAGGAGGGTTTGACCTGCATCGTGGAGAGAGGTTATCACGCCGACCATGATGAGGATAACTACCATAGCAGCAAGTCCGTCCATGGGTTGCTCGCGATAGACGGCGACTCCGATGAGAATTGACAGGGTGAAGAGGACACGGGCATCCCACATTCCCTTGAGGAGATTCTTGTGGTAAATCTGATCGGGATGGGGCTCATCATCCCCTTTTAGGGCCATCAGTTCCAACCGTTTCTCCGCGTAGTCGAGCTCGGCGTCGTTGTTCACGACATACTCGTCATCTGCCTCCCGAGCCGAGTACATCATTAGAATCACAACTCCAATGGCGGCAACCACGATGCCCGCAATCATCCGCGGGATATCAAACCGAGCCCACAACCCTTTGCAGACTTGCAGAGTCTCCGCCTGGAACTTGGTGAAGGCATTGTAGATCTCAACATCGCCCTTCTTCAGGGCAACAGCCTCGTTCCACAAAGCAGCTGGCGATCCAGGCTCAGAGTTTGGAGGTATACCGCGGGCTTTGATATAGGAAGCTTGGTATCTCTCAATACTAGCCGAGGCAATTCGAGAAACAGCGGCCAGGTTGCGCCAGTCATTGCCCTTGGCACCCGCAAATGCTTCCTCAATCGGACCTCCCAGGTTGTTGTAAGGGATTGGAATACCCAGAAGCAAAGCAAGGGTGGGCACAAGATCGATCTGATTTACCGGACGGATCTTGGCGTTGGTGGGAGGCGTCGAATACTCGGGTGAGGTTCTCCCGAAGAAAGGTCGCTTTGAGTACATCCACAGAGCAGCCTCAACCTCGTCGTCACTCTCACCACCGTGATCACCCTTACTATCCATACCATGATCGCCCATGACGACCAGGAGAGTGTTGTCGTCAATGTTATCAACAACCTTGCGGATGAAGCCATCCATCTGCTGGAGCTTAGATGCCATGGCAGGGTGGTCAGGTCCATATCGGTGGCCGGCATGATCGACTCCCAAACAATGCCCGATCAAAAGGTCCCACTCGCTCTTCCTTTCCGGCGCCAGTAGAGGAAAGATGTTGTCGATAACCCCATTGTCAACCGTATGAAGATCCCAGACATTGAAGCTATCGTACGCCTTGCTAATATTCGGCTCGAAATAACCTGGGAAGAGAGACCACCAAGTATCGTCACCGAGATGGGCAATCTTTTTGCCCGAGTCTCGCAGCTGCATCAGCAGGTTATCCTCCTCAATGGCTGTGCCGGCGAAGTTGCTACCCGCGTCGATGAAGGTAGGGAGCGTTCCAGTCGTCAAGCCCTTGAGCCTTTGTAGGGTCGTAGTCGGGGGATCCGCAATGAAGGGGCGTAGGAAGGCATTCTGGGGCGACTTGGCCGCCATTTCATAGAGAAAGGGAAAGGCATTGTGGAAATGATGTGCCTGCTCCGGATCCTCGGGAACCGTAAAGTCATATCGAAGCGCATCAATCAAAACGACGACTGCCCGGTCAAAGGATCTAGGATGCCAGCATCCACCATCCACATTCCCCAGTCCCTTCCCATTCTCGATCGGCGGCAGCGTACAATTTGACTTCTCCTCCAACACCAATCTGGTCAAGAGAAAGCCGCTTGTGAAGAGCCATATTCCAACCGCATGAATAGCCAACAACCACGTCCAAAACGCCATCGTCCACCACCATCTCTTCTCAAACGCCCGTTGCCTCTTCGCATCCAGCTTCTCCCTTTGCTGCTCCAGCACATTGACGTTCTCCGTCACGGGCGGCAAGCCCTTCGCCGCGTCCGCCGCTTCTTTGGCGCGCTTGGCGTTGGCCCATTGTTCGGCGATGGCCTTGTGCTCGGAGGCCGGGGCCTTGGGTTTGGGAGTGCGCGCGGGCATCTTAACGGCGTGTCGGAGTCGCGATCGGGGCCATTGGATGCCCTAGGGGCGTGCTTTGTAGAGAAGGTTCGGGGTTTGAAGGGGCCTTTGAGTACTTTACATTGAGGTCGGGTATGAGGTAGTGGAGTTTGTGTGGTGGATCTACAGAAGTGGCCCTGTTGGTCTTCAGGGGAGCTTCAGCGACAGGGCAGGGATGATGTCAATTGGAGGGAGCATGCACCTCAATGGTCCAGCCACGGAATGCCCCGCGATGAGTTCCGCTGAAGCGCAGCTCGACCGCGGCTCGAAATGTCCCCCCTACTTATTCTCGATACTTCAGTTCTCGAATATCGAAAAGTCACCAGCGATCTTGTGATAATTCAGAGGAAAATTAGATTCAATTATCCCAAGCCCTATTTCAAGTCATATACACACGTCCCAATGGCTCGCCTCTGCCGCCTTTTGTAAATAATGAATTCATAAAGGCGTCTCAGTTTGCTCGTGTCTAGCATTGATATGGCTGGTGAAATACACAAAATGCCACCAACTACCTCGAACCCGAACGCCTACCAAGTATCCTATCCTAGGTCATCCAATTTCCATCTTTCGTTGAGCATATGAGAAAACACCGCTGGTCGTTACTAGTTCTAATTCGGTTGGCCGATCCTGTTGGCCAAAGCGAAGCAGCACGAGCATCAGCTTGCTTCTAGGTAAATAAGAAATCCCCTTTCTAGTCGAACATATCTGCTCCAGATTGCCTCCCAGTTTCGCTCGCTCTTCTCCGTTCAAGTCGTCTTCGTCGTCGGTTGTCAGCGGCAGCGGATGCGGAAGGTGTGTCTTGCCCTCCTTGCCCGGGCGGAGAGGGACCACTCATAGCACTCCAGGTCCCATGGCTCTCAGGATTGATCAAGCTTCCTAGACTAGACACCGTCTGACCAGCCATGGCCATCGGGTTATTAGTACCCGAAGGGCCAGGTTGTGTGCTCGGTTGGTCATTCGACTGCCCACCCTGCTGTCCAGAGTAATATGCCGAGTCCTTGCCTCGCCTTCCCTTCGCAAAGGCAGGGTTCGGGGGGGAGAGTGGTGGTAGTTGGTCTTCGTCTTCTGCTCTCCGCTCAGCAGCCACCTCTGCTCGCCTCTGGCTCGAATCTCGTCTATAGCGTCGGCGTCCATACGTAGGGGAGTCGATGCCTGACAAGCTGCTGTCAGAGTCCCTACGGCCACGTGCCGCCATCGCCTCTTCCTCGGTAAGCCGACGAAGCGTCACGTTCCTATCTCTATCGTCGTGAACCTTCAACTTGACGCTCATCGATGGTGAGTTATATCGCTCTCTACCCTCAGGGCGAGTGGAGGGTTCGGCCTCAGTCGATGGTTCTCCTGACCGTGCTGCTGCTGTAGCTGCCGCCAGTTCTTCGGCTCTGTGACGACGTGAGGTTCGTTGCTGAGGGCGGGATCCTGGGGAGATGCGAGAGCCATCGGACTCAACGGCGAAAATCCCTTGAGGATCAGGAGGTATGTAAGGCATGGAAACAGACTCCATGTTGTGTCTTGATTGGGATCCCGAGTGGTGACCAGGTGCTGGCCCAGGCGTTACTGAAGGCAGAGTGCTAACTTCTGTAGGAGGAACATAGTTGCCTCGGGGCGGGCGGTTCTCCAGAATGGACTCCGACATCTCCGTTTCCGACGACAACATCGACGACCCAGCAGGCCGTCGTCTTGGTGGCGGTCGACGGGTAGATCTTCTAGTAGGCGAAGGGTGACCATCGCCGGTGAATCTGGACACTGAGGTTCCCGACCTCATCTCTTCCTCGTCTCGCAACCGTTGCTCTTCCTCTCTACGAGCCCGCCTATCTGCCATCTTTTTCGCGAACCAGCCTACACCCAAAGCTCCAAGCATTCCTTTCGCGAACCCACCACTGCGAGGTTCCTCTATTGGACGACGAGATGGACTCACGTACGAAGAGTAGTCCGATTCGTCAAACTCGCTACGCATCATAGAGCGGCGATTGTGTGACGGTCGTGGTGTTACAGGAGGTATTGAGCTAACGCGCGAGTCGGCAACGCTCGTCAGAGGAGCCATCACGGGTGGGTTTCCAGATGGAGGTATCAGTGTTGTCCGAGTTTGATCACCATCGCGTCTCATATCCGGGCTCACATCGCTAGTGAAGTCGGTCATAGTTGGAGCACCGCGCCCAGGCCTATGTCTCGAGGGTGTCTCCGTGGATACTGCAGAATACTCAGACTCATCGCCGCGTCGGTCTCTGTTCTTCATCAGGCCTGAGACGAGTTTCCCTGCGCCGATAGCAGCTGCAGCACCGCCCAAGACCTTCATAAATCCACCGCCACCTCGCTTCTGCGGTGGAAGCTCCGAATACTTTTCGGCTTCCGTCATGTCGGTGAGATAGCTGGCGGAGCCATGTCGAGAGGATATCACTTCTGGTCCGCGACGTCTGCCGAGGGATGGTGATCTGGTTCGGCTTCGGCTCCGGTCCCGTCCCTTATTCTTGTTCCGACCTCTTGTCAAAGCCCAAATCCCAGCTCCAGCCGCAAGTGGCCCTAGAAACTTGCTCCTTCCGCTCGTAGCATCGGTCTTTCGATCTGATGCGAAGTACTCCGATTCGGTAACTCGTGTTCGAGTGGTTCCCGAGGGGGCTTCTGAGCGTGCTCCGCTCATGAAGAACTCACGACGACCCTCAGATCGGTAGCTCAATATGAAGTAGACAACCAGAAGGAAGGTCATCCAGACCGTATAGAGAATGAAGAGATATTTGGGTGAACCGTAGAGAGTAAGGCCCAGTGGAACTTGAACAATGCCCAAAAGGGCAATAGCTCTACCAAGCCATTGGTGGAGCGTAATGCGGAGAGATCGTACCTTAGTGATTCTACAAACAAGTCGACCACCAACGAGTTGGACAATGAAAAGGGTGAAGATAGCAACCCCAATGCCATGATGGGGGTTACTCAAGTTCCTTTCCGGCCCAACCGCGAAAAATCCCAGAATGAAGACTGCCAACAGTAGAATACCGGCCAGGATATTAACTTGGGCATGGTATTTAACTGCCCACCCAGGTCGTCTTGAGTAGAATCTCGCTGTCATTACTGAAAATGGGATAAGGAAGAGGAATATTATGGCGGCCATAACCGCATGGGCTAGAATGAGGGTGTGATATTGCTTAAGCGTCGAGAATCGATTACCCATGCCTACGAGAACAGTTAGTACTATTTTCATGCAACAATAGTGTTGTGACTCTCACCATTGTATCGCATGGTATCAAAGTTGAGACCCTGCAAGTTGGGAAGTAGGAAAGTATTCTTGGAAAAGTCCCATGTTCCATCTCCAACGGTCATGGTATTCGAATCATAACTCGCCGACCCCGGCGCGGAGAGTTCATCTGGAGTCGGCGCCATGACGGCGACGACGGGGCGGAATGCGGTGTTTCACTCAGCACGAGGAGGGTTTTCGGGACTCGTGGAATGGGTTTCGGGAGGGAGGTCGTCCCGTATCGATCGGAATGTGGTGGCGGGGGAGAGTGGTGGGAATGCTCTATGTTCGGAGATGTATGTCGGGGTATCTGGTTCTGTCTGCTGATATGAGAGACTCTATGATGTGAACGACTATGGCCTCATCATGATCGAAGTCGCCAGGAGAACATGGAACTCAGGGATAATATCCGTTAAGGTTGGATTTGCCGAAGACAACATCCCACGGATATTCTAGGCGCAAACCAGAGGGTCCGCTTGGAGGCCGTCGGCGGGGTGACGAAGCTGATCCCTGTCCGCCAGCACACCGACGCTTGATTAAAGCGGGTCGATGGCTCGTATCGATAAAAAGATGCACGCTTCTTTGCACGTGATCCTTCACATGACTCTCCCGGACCTGGAGTGCGTATCCAACTTTACGGAGTACCGAATGTTTCTTTTCGGGAAGCTCTATTTTCGGCGTCCCAGGGAGAAGAAAAACCTCGGGAACCATCCTATAACATGATAGAAACTTGAGCCTTTATGCATTGTATTAGTTCAAGCCTCCTCTATGATACTGATTTACCAGCCCCTCCGAAGGGTCGCAGCTATAAGGTCTTCTTCCTCAGTTGTGCAGTGAATGCAAAGCAGATGTGTCGTGGGGTACGTGATTTCACTGATAGGAGCATAGAAACGTTGATTGAAAGAGCCTTATTTTTCAAATCGGTCTGTGTGTGCGGCCCTTTTGAGGCCCCGCTTAGGTAAGCTAAACGTGAGCTCCAAGTGAGCTTGCACTAGGCCTTTTTGGTAGGGTTACCCACAACACACCCCCCAGCCAATTGTGCACGACAATTGACTGCTCGATATAGCATCAAACAGTAGGAATACCACGATGTGAGCTCGAAGTGAGCTAGATGTAAGCTCAACTAGCTAGGAAAGAGCATATTATGAGCTCCTTGAATAGCCTATGATTCATGCCTCGTGACGCTCATACGTCTATATTAGGGCTTTCAATTCCTCCTCTTTTCAACTTGAAACCTTCATCCCTCAACAGCAACAACAACAACATGGTTAGTACCCCCTTTATATGCTCCCTAGTAATGTCTCGCGCATTGTAACACGCTATATAGGCGCGTTCTCGGTCTGATAAGACTCTAGAAGAGCGTGCGGATCTTGCGCGTAAGCGCAGAGCTAAGCGTCGCGTCAAAAGAGCCCCTCCCAAGGTAAGCGCGCGTCTAAACATCATTTGAAACCGCTAACAAGCTTGAAAATAGCGTCCAGGTGCTCCCAAGAAGCCGAAGAAGCCCAAGGGTCCCGCCCCTGATCTCCCCGAGAAGGAGAACCCGATCCCCAATTGGCCTCCCTGCGAGGCTTGTGTTCGTGCGTCCTGTGCTGGTAAAGGCATACTGAGTCGGTGCGTCCTGGGCGCTGGGCGCTCTCGGCGCTATGTCCCCTGCTCCACTGGGAACCATCAATGCCCTCCTCTGTAAGTTTTATCCTTCTCTTGATTTTCGCGCGCAGGACATTGATTTGGTTGCGCACCTAGCCGTCAAGTCCTGTTGCTGTTCGTTAAGCGCCTCTCCGAGGCTGAGGTCAAGGGAGAGACCAAGGTAAGCTTCAACCCCGAATTCGCGCACTCGCGATATCGTCATATGCTCAGGGCTCATGAAAATGGCAGTTAATTTCTCGATTGCGCAAGGGGCTGCGGCTCCAATTTGACCTCATGAGCGAGACGCATTCTGTTGAGTAGTTCATGCCTGCGGATATCGCGGACTGTGCGCCCAGCGCTCCCGCTACTGAGGAAGAAAGCGCTGATCAAAGGGCCGAGAAGGCCGTGAAGGCCCTTGTTGACCTTCTCAAGGAGTCTGCTAAATAGTCGATATTAGCTATTCAAAATGAAGAAATAATGCGTTGTGCGCTTAGGATCTTAGTTCGTATGCTCTGTGACTATATTTTGTAAGTTTAATAAAGCTCTAAAATGCTTAAAACGCTGTCTTGGAAGGGCTTTTGTTAGCCCATCAGCAGGCATTTTAGCTGTTGGAAGATAAGTAATCTTGAAAGCTCCTTGGTTATAACCTTGGCGCAGCCAAAGGTTATTTATATCCACATGACGCAGACAAGTGCTTATTCTTGTGCTCTCGTCAACGACTAAACGTATAGTCTATTGATTGTCATAATGAATATTCCATGGAACTCCTGGTTCAAAGCGCAACTCCTTGAATAGGCGCTTCAAAGACATGGTTTCCTTAGCTATTTGACTTAAAGCTAGCAGTTCAGCCTCTGTTGTAGACGTTGTTATAGTATCCTGCCTAGTAGCTTTCCACATAATAAGCCCACCAAAGAGGGTTATCATATAGCCTTGTGATGATTTTCAAGTCTCAATATTGTCTGCAAAGGAAGCGTCGCTAGCAATCACCATAGCCTGCATTTCAAAGCTCCCTCCATACCTAATTGCGAGTTTATAAGTAAGGAACAAGTAGTGGATAGCTTGGTCTACCGCTTGAGCATATTCTTGACTTGGGTTTATAAGAAATCTCGATAGGTAAGAGGCCGCGAAAGCAGCATTGGGTCTCAACATGATAGCTATATAGAGCAGCGAACTGACCCTTTCTTGATAGGCTTTGATTTCCTGCGCACTTGCTTGGTCGATGCGTTTCTTGAGGTCAATAGCTAGAATTGGAATTGCAAGATAGCTATTATAATCTTGCAAACCAAATCTACAAGCTATCTTCTCAATATATAGCTCATGACTTAAGTAGATTAAATGCTTAGCATGATTTCGAATGATCTTTATACCTAGGAACCATTCGGCTTCTCCCTTGTCAGATATCTCATATTGAGCCTTCAAGCCTTCAATGATTATTTGAGCAGCTAATGGTATATTCCTATGATAGAAAATAAGAATATCATCAATAAAAAAGACTAAGAAAGCATCCCGCGCTTCTATATAGAAAAGGCATGGCTCTTCTTTGCTTTCTATCATACCTAGCTTGTTTAAGGTTTTAGATAGTTCCTTAAACCAAAGCTAAGGCGAGTCCCGAAGCCTGTATAGAGCTCGGAGTAGCTCCAGACAGTGGCCTAAGCGCTTAAATCCATCAGGCAGCTCACATACCACTGGTAAGCCTTGTTAGTTTCTTTTAGCGTTAATAAAAGCATTTATAACATCTAAATGCCTAATCTCAAGATTGAATTTGGCTACTAGAGCAATCAAAACACGGAATAACCGCGCTGCAAGCGTAGCTATATAGGTGCTTTCGATCGTTGATACTGCTTGTAGGTCACCGCGCACGCAAAGTCGAGCTTTATAGCGCTCTAGAGCACTATCTTGGTTGAACTTATATATGAAAACCCATTTAAGCGGTAATGGCTTTGTTTGAGCTTCTTCGCGCAAAATCTCCTTCTAAGTTTGCTTTTTGCGCAAGGTATCCACCTCTAGTTGCGCTGCTTGTTCAAACTGAGCACGCATAGGGTGGTTATATAGCTCCTTCCAATTCTCTGGTGGCGGTTTAAGGTCTTGCCTATAGGTAGGTTTTTCCTTCTTCTTATTCCATTGAATTGCGCCATAGAGCGTTGAAGCTATTATTCGAAAGCTCTCTAGATCATTTAATCTGTGGTCCTGGTGATCAGTCAGGAGAAACCCGATAAATGTATCCCTTGCTTTCTTCGTAGGTGCATGAGTCTTTGGATCGAACCCTTGTTTGCTTCCTTGCGCAGCTAAATCACTTATTCGTGAGCTAGCGCGAGTTGGTTGTAGGATTGCCCTGCGGCCTCTTCGGCCTCCGCGGCCTCCTCTTCCTCTTATTGAGGGTCCTGACTCTGCCTGTTGAGACGAATCTCTAAGCTCTTCAGGGGCGCTAGGGGCTAGTTCAGCTGGCTCTACCCCTGCTCCCTGAGCTTCCAATTGCTGGTTTTCTTGCTCTAGCCTTGAGAGGTCTAGTGGGTTATACAGGTCCATTCTAGTTCTCAATTCTTCTCCTGACAAGCTAGGTTCCGGTGTTTCACTAGCTTGTTCTTGCGGTTCGTTGCTCTATTGAGCTCTATTTTCGCTTGCAAGATGCTCTATTGGATCTGGAGTCATCTCTGGTGTTTGGAGTCCCATTTGTGCTTTAGGTGTGTTTCTTGCTACCTCTTGCAAGTTCTCGTTTTGAACTTGAATTTCCTTGCTCTGAGGCGCCTCCACCCCCGAGTTCAAACGCTCTGACTCCTGTACTTGAACAGGTTCGTCTTGCATGACATTTTCCTCCTCATTAAGCTCAATAATCCAATCTCATAGCTATATAGTTGGAAGCTCCATAGCGCGTTCAATATATTCGTTGTAGTATTCTTGCTCATTGAAACGCACATTTCGGGTGCTTATAACCTGTTCAAGCCGGGGTATCCAAATTCAATAAATTCGGCTTGCTACATAGCCTACTAAATACCCAATATGTCCCCTAGGGCTTGTTTTCAATGCTCTTTTCTCTCTTCTGGCTTCCTTATCACTTACTAGGGGATATGCGCGGCAGCCGTAGGCTTGCATGCTCCCCCAGTCTAGTCTAAGGTCCACTGTATGCTCTCTTATGGGCAGGGGAGCATGGTATCGGAACTAGATATCAAGGACTTCGCATGGAGCTTTCCAGCGCAGCCTAGCTTTTGGGCTCCTATTGAGCAGGTGAACTGCTGCTAAGGTGCTCTCAGAC
Source organism: Nectriaceae sp. PG4201 (assembly GCA_023628695.1). Classification (NCBI taxonomy): domain Eukaryota; kingdom Fungi; phylum Ascomycota; class Sordariomycetes; order Hypocreales; family Nectriaceae; species Nectriaceae sp. PG4201. Next base: position 785,314 of record JAMAKE010000004.1, read on the forward strand.
CATAGCTTTGGTGGCAGGTTTGCGCCTCTTAGCATAGCATTTAACTTGTCTATGACCTCTTGTCCGGCCCGTTCAGCCCCGCCATTTGGTTCATAAGTATATAGTGGACTAAGCTCAAGTTCTATGCCTTCAAAGCGTGACTAGCGTTGAAATTGTATTTGGTTGCATATAGCAATCACAGCCTTCTCGTTATCTTGCTTAATAATGCAAATCGAAAGACCAAATTGTCTCTTGACCCAGCGTTCAAACTAAAATAGCGCATTAAACATATCTATCTATGATTTAGTTATTAAGGTCCGCGCCCACAACTATCCACTATATTCGTCCTTGATAATAAGGAGCCAATAGTGGCCATTGTATGCTTCCTCGAAGTCTTATAAGTCCCAATGGATGCGCCAAAATGGCCTAGGTGCGCGCCGCTCTGCTGGCCGACGTGATATCACCTGGCGGGCATATGTTGTAGCATATATCTTGCATTCAATCCTTAGTATCCCTTTAATTTGCACGTTCCTTGCATGGCATGTAAGCTCCTTAAGAGCATCCTTACTTAGGTGCCTAGCTCTAAGGTGCTATAATTGCTTAGATCTAAATCGAGCTGGTTGAGAGTCCCTAGGGTAGTCCCATCGGCGTATAGAGCTTCCGATTTGCTTATGGTTTGCGCTAATGCTTGCATAAATACCTGCATTGCTCATTGGAATCACTGTGCTAAGCTCTGGAGCATCTACACAGGAAGAAATAGGCTTATATTCAAGGAAAGTGATGTTATACTTTCTGACTAGCTTGAGCAAAAGAACGTTCTATTCTGGTGTTCCGTAGCGCAGAGAGCAGTCATAACCTAAATACTAAATGCCTGCATCTCTCAATCGAGCTTCCAAAACAATGTTTATGTGGAAACCCTCCACAACAACTACATTGTTAAGCTTCAATTCGGCAGACCGCGCATCGCTCTCACTATTAAAGAGCTTCCTTAGGACTCGCTCGCCCTTTCCAATGATTGGAAATTGAGTTATTCCTGCCTCAATGTAATCTCCCTCAGAGCCTCGAAAAGTTCCGGGTTCTAAGAGGTCAATTGAGTTGACAAGGTGAACAGCGCCGCAGTTGTCTAGTAGTGTGCTTGAAGCAAGCGGGTGATAGCCTGTTATAAGCGTGGTAAATATGCCGGTGATTTGTTCTGAGCGATATAATAGTGCTGGATCGATAAGAGCTGCTTGGATATTCCCAGGGAATTTCGCTTCCGGGATAGCTATTTCTTTGCTTCCCAAGCTTGCGTTGGGTTGCTTAGCTGCTAATTTGGATTGAAGTTGATTCCACCTTCCCTTTTGCAGTTCTATGCATATATCCTCGCACCACTTCTTAGAAGGTAGGCTCCTAAGCTTATCTCCCTTATTTCCTGTGCTTGCATATTCTACAACTTGGCAGTCCTCCGGCTTCTACCCATGCCTGCGTTTGCAAGGACACTTGAGCTTATTGCCTTTGTCTGCTTCCTTACAATTAAAGGAGCCTTCTAGCAGTGTAGTATAGACTCCAGGGCGCTTCCTAGACCGCTGTTGTGTGATTATAGCCGCAAACCAGTTTCCATATTGGGAGAGCTTAGGAATTTCCTCTCCTATGAGCTCCTTTTCTGTTAGCTCTTATAGCTTATTTTCCGCCTAAGTGGTCGCCATCCGCGCGCCTATAGCTCGTAGGAAATCGCTAATAGCCATATTGCCGTCTACCTTAGGGATCTTATATACTTCCCCGCGCATTAGAGCTTTATTCCATTTTGCATACTAAACATCTAGTTTGATATTAGCGCGTGGGGCCTCTTATAGTACTGCTATATATGCTCTGCGAATTTCCTCTTTAGTGCTTAATTGGCTTGGGGCGAGCTTAGCTTTAAGAGCTTTCATAAGGCTTCGGATGGAGAAGTTGGGGTCTATATCCGCTACCTAGTTTATAATAGCTTCATATATGCTCTGTTCAACCATTGTAGAGATCCAATTCTTAAGAGCCTATGCTATACGCATCTCATCGCGGTAGTTCTGCTGCGCGTTTTGTATGCCTTGATTGAGCACTTGGCACATAGCAATAACTTCGCCGTTCATAGGCGCAGCGTGACCTACTTCCGCTGCTTCCCTGAGCATACGCTCTTTGACTTCCTCGAAGTCAATGAACGTAGGGCGCTTGGGTTTATCGGTTTCTTGATTTGGTTGATCCGGATCGATCTTTTCCCATACACCAAGGTTGTGCGCATTTCCTCGTAGCGTAGATATCCAGTCAATCCAACGCGCTTGCGAGTCGAGGGTCTCGATCTTCGGAAGCTCGATGGAGTCAGTTATCTTAGTGGACTCGTACATCGTGCGTTATGCGCTTCGGCGACGTGTTTTGGTGCGGGATTTCCGGTGATTCGCTTCAAAAGCTAAGGGATAAGACTTTAGGACAATTCTAGAGAGAAAAGGATGTTTGTATGCTCTAAATTAGGTTTTGGAGCAGTGAAAGTTACTGGGTATGCTCCCACCCGGGCTCATAACTGTCGTGGGGTACGTGATTTCACTGATAGGAGCATAGAAACGTTGATTGAAAGAGCCTTATTTTTCAAATCGGTCTGTGTGTGCGGCCCTTTTGAGGCCCCGCTTAGGTAAGCTAAACGTGAGCTCCAAGTGAGCTTGCACTAGGCCTTTTTGGTAGGGTTACCCACAACAAGATGCTTGCACTGTACGCATACAGAGCTATAACGCTTGTTAGAATCGTTATGACAGAGGTGGCAAGTCCACGCTTTGGATGGGTCATAGAGTATTGGTGTTGCTGGGCCTTCCATCCCTGTTTGTGAAGTCGTCTCCGCCTCGACTCCAGCTTTTGAAGGGTTATGAATTGGTACCTCTTGTCCTCTTGAAAATTCCGCCTCTTTGAGTCCCATTTCTCGCTGCCGAACTTCAATGGTAGGTTTCTGATGTTTTGACTCCAACTGAGTCCCTGCTGCCTCAATCTCTTTCTCAAGAGCATCAGATGTACGAGAAATTGTTCCAAATCCGGATTCATTGACACCAAGCCCTTTACTTGTGTCTAATGTCTGGTCTTTATGCTCCAGTGGTGGCTCTTCTTTCATCTTTCCTTTGCCTCTAACTCTCTCACCTAGTTGCTCGTCGTCCAGGCTCTGTTCCTCGTGGTTGAAGTCCAAGTTGTCATAGTGGGCTCGGTTCGAGAGACTCCCCTCAAAGGTATCCGACGGCACGGGCGTGGCTGATCCTGGAAAGCTGGATTTGTTCTCTCCATGCTCGAGCTGCCCCGGGCTAGATTGCATGTGGTCGGCTATGCCTGACGGAATGGAGGGTAAGGGCTCCTCCATACGAGATTCGCTGATTGGGAGACCAAATGATTCTGGAATATCGGGATGGTGCGATTGAACTACTGGATATTCAAGAGTATCAGAGTTTGCGAGCTTGGGTGACGGCGCAATAGGTGGGCCTTCCCGAAGTTGTGACGGAACTTTTCGATGGTTCTGCAAGTGATATTAGTTTGAGTAAGCCTTCTGATTAATTAAAGAACTCACGTCGAGATCTGGAGATGAAATGTATGCTTCCTCGTGCGGCTTGCCCGCCCCAACGCTCTCCTCATCGTAGTGCTTCGTCAGGTTTTCATCTTCATCTTCATCTTCATCGCCAAGTATCTCTTCTTCACTTTCATTGTCATTCTCACTCTCATCATCCCCTATCCGGGGCAAAGAAAAGAGTGCGAGCTGCTCAAGGTGCTGTCCTACGTGAATTTCATATTGCCTGTAGGATTTGACTTCAACAGCAAGGCAGAGAGGGCATTTGCCTAGTTCGAATTTTAGATCGGGTTGGCTACTCAAATTCTCGAAGATGTCCAGCTTGTCGGGAGAAATTTTCTGGTTGTGATATGTTTTAGTATGGGCTCGAAATGACTCGGCAGTAGAAAAGGTCTCGGGGCATCCAAAATAACAGTGCCAAGTTCTCCAATGTTCCCGACTCATGTGAATTACCCACTCACTACGCCGTGTATACAACTGCTCGGGCGTTGGGCAGGCGCTCAAGAGGCAGACGTACGGTTGGAGATCTCTAAAGACATGTTTCCTGTGTGGAGAAAGATAAGTCTGGCGGCAACTTGGCTACATGCGATGGCAATACATACTTCCAGGCTTGTCTTGTATCTACAAAGATAAACAAATGACAGAATGGACATTTAAATGGGCCATCCAAGTGGTCTTTCGGCAGAGAGGGTACTCGGAGCTGAATGGAGTCGGACACAGATGTCGCATACGACGTTCCGGACATTTCGGATCTTGTGTCATCCAGGCTAACGAGCCTAGCTGAGGTCCGAAGGCTGTCTTTCAAAGCTCCGGGGAGTGAAGAGGCAATCGTTGTTACCTCACCCCCTTGTGGATGATCCATGTCTAGTCCTTCGGCAAGTCTGCTTGTGTGCGCTTCCCGGTACTTGAAATACCGACGTCTCCGAGCCATAGCCCTACTCAGTCTCTCGACTAGCTTGGTGTCTGCTTGGGGGAACTTTTCGCGGATATGTTGGGCGTCCCAATGTGCGTAGTAGGCGATGACTTCTCTCCCAGCCCTAGAACGGAACTGGTCATGGGGTGCTGGGTTTTTTATCGTGACGGATAGCCTGAGCAGACAGTTCACAACATGCCCAATTGAATCGACACATTGATCAAGTTCAGATGTTTGAGATACCGCTTCTTCCTGAAAATAGCTGACCAATTCTTCATCATTACTGTCGTATTCTTCATCTTGTGTCTCTGGTAGACTCGTCCTGGCGCCCAACGTCGCTGATCCCAATTAACACAGTGTATTATGGCCATAGACCTAGACTTGCCTTGGTTGATCGAGCCTTGAAGATCTTTAAGTAGGGAGATTACATGGTCTCGGATGAATGACGCATCTCGAAGGCGATACTCAAGCGAGCGGCTCCCAGAAGGGCGATGAGCCCCTAGGGTGCCAGCCCATAGCTTGAATTTTGCCGAGATCCCGATAGCTGTCGAGGTCTGTGTCACCTCATTCTGTAGAACTGAGAGGAGCGTTCTAAAGGATGAGAGACAGCCTGTAGTAAGAACAGAAATACGAGGCTCGTCTGGAATCTGATTAGGCTCTATCATGTTAATCGATCTAAGACGGGGATGATGGATTGCAGAGGGAATGGGCTGGAAATAGTCAGGATACATCCGGGATGGACTGGAGGTTCACAAAACTCGGTTCGATTACATCACCTGTGTTTCATCTGTGTGAAACGGAAAACATGCGAGCCTTCAATGTCCAATAGTTCTGTAACTCGTGGTCAATATTACTAGGCCGGCATCCGACATCCGCGGGGCCTCCATCTCAACTCCACGGCAATACCACTCTCTGGAAGACGGTTGCTTCACCTCGATAGACACAGCACAGCCATATGCACTATGTCCGGGTTAGAAGTCATTGGCGTCGTTCTCGGCGTTCTACCTGTGGCGGTACAAGCTATCAAGGGGTACAAAGCTTTACTTCCCTCGAGGAGGCTTGTTGAGCGTGAACTCAAGGCGCTCATACAAGACCTAGAAACAGAACAAGTCCGGCTTCGCAATACATGCGAGCTTCTGTTGGATGGAGTAGCACCACTGGATATGATCGACACTCTGATTGAAAACCCTTTTGGACCGGAGTGGAAACAGTACAACCAACAAATACGTCTTCGGCTCTGGACGACAGCTGGGAAGTGTGAAGAGCAAGTTAAAGAGATACAAAATGCGGCTCAAGAACTGAGGGAGAAACTTTGTGTCCAGATGGATGGCAAGGTAGGCGCACTCACACTCAGGTTGATGATATATTTGTCTCTAATTATGCGATTGGTAGACAAAACTAACGAGTCGTTATGCTCTTCTTTAAGAACTTAGGCGAGGTACCTTATTCACTCTGAAGAAGAAGGACTACGACGGCATCATGTCTAGAATCAAGACTGGCATTTCGATTCTCCATGAACTGGCGACTCAGAATTGTGGGCTTGAGCTGAGTCGAAAGCTCCGATCCCAGGCACGAGTGATCAAGCTTATTCGCGCGTTGACTCAGAGCATTTTTAATGCTCTTCGAGGTGCGGCAACTTGCCATTGCGGTGACTCACACAACGTATGTTTAGAGCTTGTCCCCAGGAACCCGGTCGTAGTGCCCAGCGACCCCGAAGATGAAGTTGCCAAGGACTTCAAATTCCACGTGGTATTCGGTTCATACGGCAACTCTACCGGTGGAGGCAATTCTTCGTCTGATAACAAGACTACCACTTCGGCCCGTTGGAATAGTTTCCACGTTCAGCTTGCAGAAATTACCGAAAACCCCGGGGCAGCCATCCCATCACTTACGCCGACTACTTCCGCGTCCCAAACCCGGCCGCGAATGGTAAGGTGGTCGACATCCCTGAACCTCAAAACTCCAAAGGGATCAGCACTTTCAGCAGCCCAATCATTGGTGGAGGAGTCTACAAACTTAGTCGTCCTATCGACATCGACGTTGGAGTACCATCCGCCCGTTGTGTCGAATATATGTCAGGCTGTACTTGGTTGGAACAGCAGTCTGGCTACTGACTGTTACGCGTATATTGTCGACGCCCATCGCAAGTTCGGACTCTATCCACGACAGCCTCATATAGAATTCCGAACCACAGTCACGCTTCGCCAGATGCTTCAGGAGCAAGGGCCTGGCATTCCTTTCTTAGAGAAGCTCAAAGTGGCTTTAGCAATTTCTGTTAGCGTACTTCATCTTCACAAAACCCCGTGGCTGGGGCAAGTTCTTACGCTTGATGAAATCGTTTTTCTCCAGGGCGATAATGACATCCTGGCACCCCCGGCTGACTCACAATATCGACCCTTCCTTATCAAGGACCTTATGGAAGATTCAAACAGCCAAGGTAGAGTGTGCCAGCTGAACCAGTCATCGACAATATCACGTCCTATCAATCTGACCGTCCTCTCCCTCGGCGCCCTCCTAACCCAACTAATCATCGGAAAGGCCATCGATGGCCTCGAAATGACGGGGGATCTTGATATGAACTCGATTCTCATAAAGCATGAGATTAAGAGCCGCCTTGGTGGTGTTATTTTAGAAAGCGGATCAGGAAATTATTTGGCTGCTATAAAATGGTGCTTTGAGAGTGTTCTTGGCCTTGCCGGTTTGGACAATGATCAATTTTGTCAGAGCCTTTACACAGAGGTCATAGCAAGATTGGAGGAGGACGTAAAGATAGCAACTAGTTGCTAGTGGTCGCATCATAGGATCAAGGCGAAACAGAAGTCGATTCAGATCCCCGTCTAAGTTGCTAAGTGCATACGTGATTGTAGCCAAACTAGAAGTCGTGTGCAGTCAACGATAAAGGAAAGGACCTGCTAAAAGAAAGGAAGTATGCGGGGCAGTTATTACGTTGAAGAGACGTAGCCATAACTTAACAGCGATAGATTAAGGGTATAATTCTGACGGGCAGTCACTGTATGAGTAAAGTGAGGAGTCGCCGATTAGTGACTAGCATCGGGAGGTGATGTTGAGACCTCAATCGTTAGAGAATTCTGAATACATTATGCCGGTCAGAGATAAAATAGATAGGCTTATAGATATAGTGATACTTCCAAGGCTTGAATTTTCCATGAATGCTGGATTTACCCCGTATGGAAGTTCTTAACCATTGGTTGTCTAACGAGCCATACACAAGTAAAGGTATAGACTACGAGGCTGTGGCTGCGGCCATCAGGCTGCAATAGGCGCCAGCCCATTGGTTGTCTACCGCTCATCAATGTGCACCCTCCGATCGCATATTTGTACTCCGTGCCGCGACTCCTTCTGCCCAGTCTTCCAGATGAGCAGTTAATCTGTCCTCTCCCCCCCTCTTAGAACCTTATACTATCGTATTTGCAGCCGAGGTCAAGTTTGTCGAAGGGAACGGAGTCTTAATACCCCTCCCACCCACCTCAGAAGTCGCGTCGCTTTCGCCGTGGAATTTGTTTTCCACAGTCATTCCGTCTGGTATGGCTGCGAATGAGCCTCCATCGCGCCCAAAGCAGGCTCTACAGCCAACAAACTTCAGTCCATTCCATACCTCCCGCTCAGCCAAGACGTGGATAGCATTAGACTTGTAAAGATACACCCGGCAGCATGCGATACCGACGCCCTAGCCTGTGACCTGGTCCATGTCGCGTTCGGGGACAAACCAAAGTTCGAGGCACTCTCGTATATGTGGGGGGATGAGAGCGTCAAGGCAACGATCCTATTAAACGGTTTCCAGTTCGTCGTCGGTGAAAACCTCTGGGATGCCCTCCACCACTTGCAACGCCGAGCTGATAATTCGCTATTCTGGATCGATGCCCTGTCGATCAATCAACAAGATATACCGGAGCGAAATAGGCAGTTACGCATGATGCCGCACATCTACTTCAGAGCAACCACCGTTGTCATTTGGCTGGGTCAAAAGTATGCGAAGTATCAAGCCAACATGAAGTTCACAGATTCTTCAAGTCTGCCTGAGGATGAACCGAGCTCACGCGACCCGGCAGTCAAAATTCAGGAACGAAGAATGGTCGAAGAACTTGTCCGGGATGGTTATTGGAACAGACTGTGGATAGTCCAAGAGATTGGGCTGGCGAAGAGGCAGCAAGTTTGCTTTGGTAACCTTGACGTGGCCTGGGGCCCTTTCATCACCCTCATCACCCGCCACAGCAGGAGCGATGAGGGCCCCCTGAAACTAGCCCGGCAGCTTGAACAAAAGTATACGGATGCGCATACGTTCCGAAAGCTTCTGTTTGATCATCAGGATGCGCTTTGCAAGGATCCAAAAGACAAGATATACGCCTTGCTTGGTTTGGCTGTTGATGCTCGAGGATTCCCCGTGGACTACAACAAGACACTTATGCAAATCTGGGTTGATACGATGGAGTTTATGAATGAGCGAAGACTATTTCGGACGCATGAGCGAGAGTCTGATATTATTGAATGTGGAAAACTGATTAGGTATCTACTCATGGGTCTAATGACAAAACCTGCACAGCAGATCGAGACAGCCCGTCAGCCTCAACCTGGCTCCTACTCCATTGACGGCAACTGGCGTACAAATGCCGCAAAGGATTTTGAGCTAAAGGGCTATGCGATTGGTCGGCTAATTTCAGTTGGTCCTTCTACTTCAGAGATCACTTCAAGCAGAGATAAGGCGGACGAGTGGGCATCCAACGTTGCCGAAAACTTCAGAGGGTGCATTGGCAACGCCTCTCAAGAGAGCCGCAGGCTTCTTGAGCTTGTCCTTAACTTGGAGGAGACCGACTCTGAGGAGACAGACCTTGCACGACTCTCCTTGAATCATGCCAGCCAGGTCAGGTGGGACCACAGCAAGGAGACCGACAATGAAGTATATCACTACATTAAGTGGAGTCAAAAATCTTTATATTCCAATGCTCCTGTTCATATGGCTGGCGAGGCGAGAGGAGGTAACTCGCTGTACCAGCTTCATCACACCTTCCATGATGAGATACCATGGAAGATGGGTATCACTTCCGGCCAAGCTCAAACCGGAGACATCATGTGCTGGATTCGAGGAAGCAAAAAGGCGGTTATTGTACGATTAGTGGAGGATAAACACAATTTCTTCCTGTTGCAAATATGCGGAACGGCTTTAACCACGGATGATGTTGCCGGCCTTAATGTTGGGCACAACAAGCCCATCGGCATGATAGACTATAACAAACGCCTTAGTATGTTTGACAATCAGGATGAGACTTTGGTTCTAGAGATGGAAGCAAAGACGGTATTTATCCTACTACCCCTCGACTAAGGGAGGATGTGCTCTAACACCTCTTACCAAGTTTTTTTTTTTTTTTTTTGGATCGGCATTCACTGATGGAGGAACGAAAGCTGGCAGGGACATCAAGCCCGGAAACGAAGAGAACCATGGTGATTTTACGAGCGAGAACCTCATATTGCTGTGATTTACTGAATCAATGGTTTATGCTGTTCTGACTTCGATATACTTGCACCTGGTTGTTCTTGGGACAAACAAGACTTTCGACGAAGGCCACGAGGTTAATTTCAATATATGAATGCGAAGGGTGTTCTTCTTTGCACTATGAATATCCAACAACTAAAAGATTTTCTCCTGGGCCCAACCCATCGCATTACCCTCCTTCGGCACCAGTGAGGACATCAAAGAAACTAGCGTCATTGTTCAGAGCTCCAGGTGGGTGAACCAAGGGTAACGATTATGGAAATAGGCTAGAACTCAAGTGACCCCAAAGACTCTCGGATCCGATACTCTGGAAGCGAAGAGGTTCAGAGAGTGGCATCGCCGGCAACGCCGAATTGGATGACGACGCTACGGCATTGACGAACTTACCCAGTTCGGCGAATCTGGGCACTTACACGTCCCAAAGGGTTGCCATAACCGACGATCTTCAAGAAGTTGGACAAGAAGGTAACCAAGAGCTACCCGTCGACGCCGCTGACACGACAATGACCACCGGCTAACCTTCTCCATTCCGCCCTCAACAAAAGAGTTCCGAAAATGCCTCGACATGCTGGTCACGATGCACTTTTCTGACGGGCTTGAGATCCAAGCTTCTCCAATTCTCATGGTGTTGACGTCAGCGTCGACCTCCCCCAGGCCTCAATTAAGCCAATCGGCCAAAACCACGGCCGCTAACATTAAGCATCTGCGGGGGAGGGAAACGGTTCTCCACAGGATGGAGTCGTAGAAGCCACCGCTGATTCCGTGCGTCGACAGATTCTGCGAGCAGTGACGGGGATGTTGACTGATGGGAATCGAGAAGAGAGGGAATTTCTGCAGGAAGGGCCGATTTTATTACCCAGCTTCATGGGCAAACGTCTTGCCGGAGAGCGGAGCAGCCAATGACAGATGATCACCATTTAGCCTGGACAAGGTATCAGGAGTCGCCGATCATGGAGCTGTGAGCTTCCCCAGGTTTCTGTCCAAACAAGAACGAAACGAACGACTAATAAGTTCAATAACCTTGTTTAGACCTCACAAGCTAAAGACTCGGCGCTATGTCACCCCATCCACGAGCTTGGCCCTGGAGATCGTCATGTTCCTTGTCCCTGCCTTAGCCGAACCCTGAACTCTGTTGTGGTCATTTATACTCGCCTTCCTCGCGCGAAATTACCCGCTGTTTTTCTGACCGAGACAGCAGCTCCCTTAGCTGTAGCTCTTTAGGAAAAAGTAGACCAAGTTGCAGAAAGCTTTTGCATTGAACAATGGCTGCTTTGAGACGTCTTGCTACGGCAGTCGCTGCTTCAGCGACTGCTGTGTCTGCGTTGTACACTAATGGCTCTGTTATTGCGCCCTGTGACTCACCGATCTACTGCCATGGCCAAATTTTGGAAGAGATTGAGCTTGCAAAGCCATTTTCTGACTCAAAGACCTTTGTGGACATGTAAGACACTTAATTGACCTCCTGACTTCAGTTCTAACATCACACAGGCCAGCCATCAAGTCCCTTCAGGAAATCCAGGCCGCCTTTGCGAAACTCGACAAGCCACTCACCAATAACACAGCCTTGAATGACTTCTTGGACGAGTACTTCGCCGACGCAGGCGGAGAATTGGAAGAGGTGCCCGACGACCAGCTCACCACGGACCCTAAGTTCCTCGACGACGTCTCAGATACCGTCATCAAGGAGTTTGTTTCCAAGGTCATCGACATCTGGCCCGACCTCACACGTTCGTACTCCACCGACGCCAACAACTGCACCGACTGCCCCAATAGTTTCATTCCTGTGAACAGGACCTTCGTCGTCGCTGGTGGTCGCTTCCGCGAGCCCTACTACTGGGACTCTTACTGGATCCTCGAAGGCTTACTGCGCACTGGCGGCTCGTTCATTGACATTTCCAAGAACACAATTGAGAATTTCCTGGACTTCGTAGAACAATTCGGGTTTGTTCCCAACGGTGCACGTGTCTATTATCTGAATCGGAGCCAGCCGCCGTTGCTGAGCCAGATGGTGAGGATTTATATCGAGCACACCAATGACACTGATATCCTGGATCGGGCGCTGCCATTGTTAGTGAAGGAGCATGAGTTTTGGATGACGAACCGGACAGTTGATGTGACTGCTGGTAATGATACTTACACGCTCAACCAGTACGAGACCCCCTCCTTCACCTTCTGGACTTGGCATACTAACTCAACTTGCTAGTTACGCCGTCCTAAATACTCGACCTCGGCCAGAGTCCTATAGAGAAGACTACATTACTGCAAATAACCAGTCCTACTACGCTGCCTCGGGCATCATCTATCCTGAGGCATCATCTCTCAACCACACTGAGAAGGAGAAACTCTACGCCAATTTGGCCAGTGGTGCTGAATCTGGATGGGATTACTCTTCTCGCTGGCTCACAAACCCGGGTGATGCTGCACGAGATGTCTACTTCCCTTTGCGCTCTCTCAACACCATGGACATCGTCCCCGTGGACCTCAACTCCATCCTCTACGGAAACGAGATCGCCATCGCAGAGTTCTTCAACCAGACTGGCAATGATACCGCCAGCCAGGAGTGGCTGGATGTTGCCTCTAAGCGCAGTGAAGCCATGGCAGCTGTGATGTGGAACGAGACGCTGTTCAGTTACTTTGACTACAACGTCACCTCCGGGTCCCAGAACATTTATGTTCCGGCCGACAGCGATACCGCAAGCTACGAGGATGATACCGCACCTGAGGGTCAGCAAGTTCTCTTCAGCGTTGCCCAGTTTTATCCCTTTTGGCTGGGTGCTGCACCGCAGTACCTAAAGAACAATCCTTATGCCGTCCTCAAGGCTTATACCCGTGTGGCGGACTATCTCGAGGATAAGGCGGGTGGCATTCCTGCTACAAACTACAGGACTGGGCAGCAGTGGGATCAGCCCAACGTGTGGCCTCCGCTGATGCACGTCCTCATGGAAGGCCTCCTTAACACCCCTGCGACGTTCGGCGAAGACGACCCTTCATACAAGGGTGTCCATGACCTAGCCCTCAAGCTCGGTCAGCGCTACCTCGACTCAACCTTCTGCACGTGGTACGCAACCGGCGGCTCAACATCTGATACTCCTCAACTGCAGGGGCTTAGCTCCGAGGACGTTGGCATAATGTTTGAGAAGTACGCCGACAACGCTACCAATGTGGCCGGCGGCGGCGGCGAGTATGAGGTCGTCGAGGGCTTTGGTTGGACGAATGGTGTGTTGCTGTGGACCGCGGATACGTTCAAGGATGAGCTGAAGCGGCCGGACTGTGGCGACATCCAGGCGGCCGATATTAACTCGAAGAGGAGTGTTAGTGCGATTATGTTGGACAAGAGAGATGCGAGTAGGGTCAAGAAGTTCGGTAGGAGGGCGCGACTGGAGAAGAGGACTTAAATGGATGAATAGTTGATGACTGGGGTGTAGTATTGTTACGACTAATTCACGAAGTACTTTGCAAATGTTGTAAAAATGTATCTATTGCCTACACTTGAGTTCATCTATCAGAGCTGTGACAAGATGCCTCTAAGCCCCACTACAATGTATACCCCTTAATCATATTCAGCTCCTTAGTGTGATCCGATAGCTGTCTTGAGTTTTGTTTTCTCTCAATTACGGACTTGCGTCAGCGTGTGAGTGACACCATTGAATATGATCTACACCTGCGGAGGAGCATCACCCAATTCCCTGGCATTATAATCTAGAAGATGTGATTCCTGTGTGAGAGTGATAAAGTAATTCACAAATTGTAATGTCTGCAGATCACTCTTGCAGTTGCAGTTGCGTACTGTTGCTACTCTCTTAGGAATGCAAGTGTCTTAACTGTCTATAAATACTGGGAACTCCCACTTCGAACTCTTCGGCATCACCAGCCTCATTCCACCGACACCTTCACTAGGTGGTTCCGAAGTTTTATTATGCGAAACTCTATCACGATGTCAACTGATGACTGCAAGGAGCTCGTCACTAAGTGGCTTAATGCTTGCTTCCTGGGGAAAGGTCAAATCTCCGAGGTCTCTATTTCGCTAGTGCCTCAAGACATTCTCTCATCTAGTAGAGTCATCCTCCAAGCGAAAAGTCTATCCGATGGGAGCATCACAGTTGATATGGGGTCTCCGAGTCTTCAGAAGTTTCTGCAAGAACTTGCTGAACAAGGAGTTGGAAGCAGATGCATGTTCGAAGGGGTCGCATATCAGATAAGCCCAAACAGTAGCAACTGAACGATACTCCCAGAAGGGAAGTAGACATAGAGGCTGACCATTCTAGAGGAAGAAATCTGATTGAAAAACTCCATTGTGATTTCGATGCTCCGCTTAAGGACTGATCACCTTTCCAAAATCCGCATGGCAGGCCCGATGATTAGAGAGCAAATAAACTGTGGATTGTTCGACTCTCACAAGGCATTGCCGGTATCAGCCTTCAAGGATGCGCATGGTACATATTAGATAAGTTGAGCACACGATTGAAGCATCACCATTAAGGAATTTAGCTATGACTTCGCCTCTAGAGATCTTGCCTACTGAAATCCAATGTTCCATATATCGCCTTCTTGACCCCATCGGTCTCATCTCAGCCAGCCAAACGAGCTTCCGGTTGCGCCACATCATCAAGCCGACGCGTACACATCTCATTGAGCGCATACTCGCTTTGGAGTGTTTGCCGGATGTTGGAGGTCCATCTTATATCTTCCATCCAACGGGTCGGCCCGAGCCTGATTGGCACTGTCCAGAATGGAATTTATTAATGCGTTTCGCATGCACCGGCTGTCTCCGCCTTCTGCCGCACCCAAGATTCAATACTCATCACATCCTAGGCCTCGGCTACAGGAAGCCCATACCCGGCTCCGCAGCCGCTATCGCAAAGACAAGCTGGGAACCTTCATTGCATGGCAAACACTGGGGCAAAAGGTGTTGGCAGAAACATGGTAAAAGAGAAGAGGAAGAGCGGAAAGCTCGTAAACGGTCCGCCATTGCGAAGACGCACAATTGGGGGCTGACAAGAAGCGACGACACCGACTTGAACGTTAGGTTCAGTAAATTCCAAGAGTGCGGCATATGGGAGTTTCAAATCATGAGTTTACGCGAGTTTGAGGCACTCAACCACTTGGAAGAGCAAGAGATCTTGGACGAAGAAATTGTGCTCATTGAGCATGCCCGCTACGGGTTCAAGCGGCACCTGCGTAAATGTCTTGAGTGCCGCTTCCAAAGAGGCGAGCTCAAGCCGCATATGAACCGCGGTACACTCGAAGTACCCATCGTTAGGACTCGCCTTCTCCGCCTCCCCATAAATCTCGAGCGGTGGTTCCTAGGATTGCCTGGGGTTCTGCAGCTAGAGCGGCCGGCATACGATGTTCTATCAAGCGAAACGTATCGCATCGAAGCTCGTGTAGGATATTGGTCGATGTATATGGTTCGGTGCCCTGGTTGCAAGTGCTGGCAGGAGATGCGCTCGTTCCGAGCCAGCGGCGGGTATGCGAAGGAAACGTTCGTCAATGGTATAGGCTTCCAGGACTGGAACCACGAGGAAACCACAGGGTCCTCTATCCATAAAATGCGTTGTTACCGATGCTTCGTGGAAGAAAGGGGACGTGTCGACTTAGGCAAGGTCTTGGTGAAGTGGCTTCACCATCTTCTTCTTTTTCGAACTACAGCAATTACAATCAATGCTCTCCGGCTGGCGACCTACACCGCGTATGATGCAGGCAATATTCGGGGGAAAATACTCAGAAGCCGTAAGAAAGTGGCTTGTGGAACTCCTATTTGGAGAGCAGCTACACGATGAGTGGACTCGAGAGGAAATGAAACTGGTTCGTTCCCGATATAGACGTTGGGAAGAGGCCCTTCAGATGAAGAGGGAGTGCTATCGTAACGGACGTGAATTTTTCTTTGGAGATGAAGAAGACAGCGATTATCTTGAATGGGAAGCTTTTTGGTTCTGGCTGAAGCAATGCAAAGAGACGGTTGAGAGCAAAAGTGAGGCTCTTGTGGACTGGGTCCTAGACATAGAAGGTGCTAACTTGTCATGCAACGAGACGGATGGAGTCGCAAATGCCATACGATACTTATAAAGTCATAGATATCTTTATGTATAAGTTTGGCCCCTTGTAATTTTTCTTCAATGAACTCAGCTCTTGTTGCTCCTTTTGATGTGGGCCTCCATTCCTGCGCATCCTGCATAGCCTTTTTGTGGCCTTTCTCATTTGTAGTCTTGCCGTGAGCTATATTGCTGCCTTTTAGTATAACGGCAGACGTCAAGTTATACCCTTTTGGTACCATATCCTCGCCTCATCCTACCTCTCGCCTAGAACTTACTTTATTCCACAGAAGGCCATACCGCTCCATCACTATCTGCCGCCAAATTCCAAATATCAAGATTCTCTGCTATTAGAGGTCAAGCATCAGTATCGTCGAACTCAATTGTAGCGATTCGAAACTTTTGTCAGCTCGGCTTCAAAAGAGCATTATGACCACAATCTTTGCAATCCCAAACAGACGTTATGGTATTCTTTCGCGTATAAAGACTAAGTTGAACGAAACTCCATAGACGGCATGCCAAGCTGAGTGATAACGGTGAAATATGACAGGAAATGTTTCCGATATTATTGCTTGTCATGCGAGGTAAAGTCTGGTGTTATTCATAGGCGAACTAAACTTGCCAGACAATTATCAATTCAAACCAATCGTACCCTTCACTTGCAAACATGTTGTCTACTGCAAACCTAGGTAGGCCACACGGACAGGCCGACCATCTCATGCCAACTTCAACAGCATTCTCATAAGTGCGAGGCCCATACTCCCTTTCTTTGTTGGACTTACAAGCACGGATCAATCTCACAACTGCAACCCGCAGGTCAAAGTTCCTTATTGGAATGCACTAGCATCCAACAACGAAAGCTTTCTTTGTTCTCCAAACAGCCGCCCCCTCATATTATAACGCCACAAACACAATCCCTCTATACAATCTCGTGGATCAAAGAACTATGATAAATTAGGTGAATATCCTGTGTCTAGAGCAGTTTGCTCGTTGCTTGTTCTTCCATCTTGCGTCACTTCGTCCCTAAACTTCTCTCCTCCGTGACCTTATTTAGGCGATCCGCCATTCTGTTCAACCTCATCATCACTCACGCTCAGCATTGGTACAATCCATATCATCAAAATGAGCGAAAGAAACATCCCGCCCACTCCCAGCCCCCAATACCCTATCCAAATCCCCGCAACCCTCTACGCCCCTTCCTACCAGTCCACTTACACCGTCCCCGAGAGCGGAATTCTCACCGAGAATGAAATCGCCCTCCTCAAACACGTCAACTGTTCCTACCTCTCGAACGAGAAACCACCAACCCTCCTCGCTCTGAAGCAGCACGCCCACTCCCTTGTCAACCTCATCGGGAAGCTCGGCATCTCGGAGACCTTCATTCCTGTACCGAAAGATGGTCTTGACAATAATACAGACAGCGAGGCGTTTGACTGGTTAGCACGTCTAGATGTCCCCTATGAGAACGATGATGAATCCCATCATCTCCCACTGTGGGCGATTGCGAATAATGTGAAAGAAGAGGATGAGATTGAAGGCATTGTGCATCACTGTCCCTTGCAGAAGGTCCGCGATCCCGGGCTCATGTCTGATTCAAACGGCGAACGGACGCCCTACCAGACTCATTATAATCTCGTCATGCACGCCAACGAGTGTCTCGAGATCCTCGACCATGAATACAGCGCGACAGGAGGCCTCATGTCACTTCTTCCAACGGACCACGAAGTCGATACCGAGCAACTCCGCGCAGCCAGCAACACGCTCCTCGGTCAATGGTTATTTCATCATCAACACCTCGTCGGCCGCATGCACGAGCTGGAGATCAGCTACGCCAACGCTCTAGACCTGCTCGCTGGGGAGGCCGTGGTCCCTCTACAAGTCACCCGCACTGCAGGTCCAGATGGCATGAGCAGGGGGCGTGAGATTGCATATCCGCAGGATAAGTTCATCCTCGTCAATGCAGGTGATGGTGTCTCTGACCATCTCCATCGGCTGATGGATAAGGCTGAGGCGGAGATTGAGCAAAAGGAGCAGATGTGGAGGGCGAGTGGCGTTAGCGGGGAGAGGATGTGGAAGCAGAAGGGTGGTGGTGGCTGGTATTCCCGTGGTCTTGTCCCCGTGGACTGCCTGACACGCTTCTATCGGATCAAGGAGAAGGGTTCGCAGTCTCCTATCTTCGTCCTCCCAGCCATCGAGCAGCACCCTGATGTCGCATACACACGCGAGACGGAAAAGCAACCCGGGGTAGTCTCCATCGTAACGCCAGTCTGGCCAGAACGCGTGTCAGATTTGCAGACCAAGGTCAACAACCGATTGAACAAGGCGACAGACATAGAGGTCTTGAATCGGAAACTCGTCCGAGAGAGGCTCGAACTGCAGGATAAGTTGGCGGCGCAGAATACCGAATTGCGCAAGTACACAACCGAATTGGCCTTCTGGGAGGAGACAGTTGGAATGGACGAGAAGGCGAGACATGAGAAACTGCTGGGAGAGATTCGGGTTTATACCGACAAGTTGGAGGAGTTGAAGAGAGAGCTGCCGAGTGAGTATCACGGTCTGCTAGACGTCAATTCACCTGAACAAGACGCGTGAGGGAAACAGCATTATGTTTCGGATTGCCGCACTCTTCTTTTGTACGTCAGCTCTACTATGTACTATGGCCATATTATTCAATCTTCAATCCATTAGTTTTCAGAAGCCAGTGAACTTCAATAAATATGAGAACGTAGGCACCAAAACTCGGCTTAAGATAACGCAGTGTCATACCAATTCCCATGAAAGCAGCAATGCTTATCTGCCCTGCATGAATCCCCGATTCTCAGACAAATGAGATAGGACAAGGACTGGTAAGTGAAGGGTCTCAAGGTGCCGTGCTCACTGAAGGAGCTGCGTCGGTGCTTGCCGATTTGATCAAGTCTGAGGCCTGTATGCTTCATGTCAGCAATCAAGAACTCATGGTTCACTGTCAATATGACTAACCTTTTCAGCTACGGCATATACAACAGCCTGCAAGTGGCCAGCAGGAATGATTGGGAAGATAGACGCGTCAACGACACGCAAGTTGCTAGTTCCATACACGATCAGGTTCGAGTCCACGACACCGCCAATCTGTCGGGGCATCATGGCCGCCGTCCCACTCGGGTGGAACTCAGTTGTTACCCTTGGCTTCACCTGGTTCATCAAGCTATCATGATCGTAAGTGTTGAATCCCGCCTGGAACTTAGATTGCAACGGCTTCATCGCTTGGGTGCCTATTGTCTTCTTGTTGAACTGCAGTCCCAGTGTAATTACTTCGCAGTCGGCAGAGTTGGAGCAGTATCGGGGGTCCAGGATAGGCTGCTCCCACACGGACTTCGAGGGCGGTGGGCGAACGGTGCCACGAGAAAAGGTTTTCATGGCGGCGACCGTAAGCTGGCCCCAAGATGAGGCCATAACTTCGAACAGGCCGACGTCACTTGAGAGGATCTGGTCCTTGATGAGGGCCTTCTGAGCTTGATAACCCAACCGTACGGAAGGAGGCGTATCGACGGGCAGGCTATCTTTAGCAGCAAGGATTCTTTTGGAGTAGAAGCCCACGGGGTCCTTCGTCGCCGTATCAAGGGAGGGGAAAGCGACTGTGTTGATAAGCGGCGCAGTCCAAGGGCCTGTCCTATGATCGATGTACTCTTGCGAAACAGCCGTGTAGACGTCGCCCACTATCTGCTGGCTCGTGAAAACTGATTTGTTCTGATAGGTGTAGCTGGCATGGACCATGGGGTGGTCTTGGAGGTTGTAGCCGACGCCAGAAAGGTCGACACCGACACCAATCTTCATCTGTTCAAGGAACCATCGAGGGCCAATACCCGAGAGCTGTAGTAGGGTTGGGGTGTAAATAGCGCCAGCTGCGAGGATGATCTCCTTTGTCGCGGAAATACTGTAAACCTTGCTGGTCGAGGACTCGGAAAACGTAACGCCGGAAATTCTTCGAATGGTGGTGGTAGTACTCTTTGGCGCCCATAGGAGCTTGGAGACTCGCATTTGCGTCAAAATATGAAGGTTCGGGCGGTTGTGGATGGGATCAAAGTGAGCAGCTCTGGCGTCGCTCCTCGACTGGTCCTCGGAATCCATACTAGAGGGAAGGACATAAGCTCCAGCAGCGTGACCATTGTTGTTATCCTCGTTGATAGGAACTCCGATCTCTGACCAGGCTCGGAGGAGGTTGGAAGTCTGATTGTAAATGTAATTGGGCCACGAAACAGACACAGGACCGTTAGTGCCGTGCGCCGAATTATCAGGATCAATGTGTAGTTCAGCAGCAATCTTATCGGGAACGTTGCTATCAGTAAACTTCTCCGACTTGATAAAGTATGGCAACAGATCGCCCCATCCCCAGCCAGGGTTTCCGAGTTCCCTCCACGCATCAAAATCCGAGGCCGCGCCTCTGGTCCAGCAGAGACCATTGAGGAGAGTGCCACCACCAATGGCCCTGCCTTGGGAGAAAGGAATGATTCTGTTAGAGAGAAACTCCTGGGGTGCAGTGGTGAAGTTCCAGTAAAACATGGACTTGTACGCGCCAGCAACACCGATGGTTCCTGGGACCGCAATCAAGCCATTGGGACCGAGATCTCGAGCGTTGTCCCTATGATGTTGGTCAGTCACATGCACAATGATGGAATGGCTGTTTTTTTCTCTTACAAGAAACCGGCCTCAACGACCAAAACCTTGACTGTGAAGCACCATTAGCGATCCGAGGAACAAGGGTCTCGATTTCATGCCACCAATTACCTGAAGAATCCTCAGAAAGGCGGCGAGCAACAGTTAAACCAGAAGCGCCGCCTCCCACAATAATGTAGTCATAACTATCGAGGAGGTCCTCGTCGGCCTCAGTGGGAGTAAAGTGCAAAGCCCCTGCGAAATGAATGGCGCAGAGAGTGACAAGAACAAAAAGCAAGGATCGAAGAGAAGACATATTCGCGATCTGACGACCCTAAAGAGTGATGGTATCGCCAGTCGGATGAGAATAGAATTCAAGAAAAAGCGAGTGGACTGCGCGCGGGATGCCGCAAAAATGAGTGTAGAGAATTATCGAAGGTTGGCATCGGGGCCAACAGTGAATATCAAGGACCAAAACCAGTGACTGTGAGCAGCCGCCCCGCCTAATAAGAGACGAAACGCCATCTGCCCAACTACCTGGATCTTGCATTAGCCATCAGCTGGCAACGAACGTCGATGCTAGCTCAGATTGTGCGATGGTGTCTGCAGGAGCCTGCACGAGCTGCTGGTTTGTTGGCACGTCTTAACTAGAGCTAGCGATCCTCATTTCCACACTGAACCCAGGTAGATGGTTGTCACCAACCAAAACTTCTTCCGGAGGTTTAGAAGACTAGTTAGTCGCGCCTAAGCTGTTGAACGGCGCTTCAAAGACCAGCAGGAGGCCGCGGCGTGTCCAGACCGGTCCACAGGCTTGTCCACAATGGGCCGATGGCCTGGACTCTGAGAAAGCATTCGCAAACGTAAAACCACTGCTCTCCCCTCTAGCCTGACTGAATGGTTATCGGATCGGCGAGCCCCTATCCTGTGGGTTTCGTCAATTTTCGTCACAGACGCAGGTGTCCAGAGTGTCCCTAGCCAACTAAATCAGGCCCACTAAGGCAATTCGCCTTTTGCTTCCTTCTGCCGGCCTCCTGTTTCAGATAAAAAGGAGACCTTCGTATTTCGGATAAGATGGCAATTGAGAATGCAAGCCAATCCCAAACTCAGCTCGTCTTTCCATACGTTCATCGCCAATTGGCAAAGCAACCGTCCTTCGGTCGACACATGCTTTTTGGAATCTCCGGTGAGTCCCAATTCTCTGTGTACCTTGACTAGACCTCGGGATGTGGGAACGATGTGGTCCGTGAACGGGGTAGGTTTGCCGGTCATCATTTCGTTGAGCTGGCGATGAAACCGATTCCAACGATGTTGAAAGTTCAACTCCGTTTATACGTAGTTTTTACGATTGCACGTAGTTCCGATAAGCGATTGCTTGTAAGACCTATTCTGGATGAGACAAGTTTCGATGGATCCAATGTCACCTCGCGAATCTAGACCCGATTGCGACATAACCCCATTTCCCGGCCTTATAGCCTCAACATGCATATGCAATCGCATACTAGCATAACATCCATCAATCATCGAAGCCAATCAAGATCAGGCAATTGTCACGAGCTCAACCAACATTCATGATACTTCCCATATCGTAATGTTACTTCCAAAGAGATCTATTCTGGGATTCAGGCCGAGACTGCCTAATTACTTGGTTGCCACCGGCTCTCGTCGCTCCCTGCATCTCGCTCCTCCTTTCCTCCTCGAGGACTATATCCCTCGTTATCTAACACTCAGCTCTCGAGATGCGGCTAAGAAACGGTCTATGGCATACGCCCACCTCCGCAACTGTAATCTCTGCCCGCGACAATGCGGCGTCAACCGTTACGAGACAACTGGCATGTGTCTCATCGGCGAAAAAGCTAAAGTCAATGTCATAGCTCCCCATTTCGGTGAAGGTCCGTCTTCTACGCCTCTCCCTTGCGTTTAATGCTTTGCCACTGAAACCGGAAGCTTCCAGAGCCTTGCATTCAGGGTCATCATGGAAGTGGTGCCGTCTTCATGAGCGGGTGTAACTTGCGCTGCATTTTCTGCCAGAACTTTGACATCTCTCATCAGAGGAACGGGATGGATCTAACCCCTGAGGAATTGGGGGATTGGTATATCAAGTTGCAAGAGGTCGGGAACGTCCATAACATCAACATTGTTACCCCCGAGCATGTGGTTCCCCAGGTGGCTTTGAGCATCCTCCATGCGAGGGACAACGGCCTCACAGTGCCAATCATATACAACACGTCAAGCTTTGATTCCCTTGAGTCTTTGCAACTCATGGATGGATTGGTGGACATTTACCTGGCCGACTTTAAGGTGTGGGAGTCCAGCACTTCCAGAAGGCTACTGAAAGCCGACGACTACGCCACCACTGCCAGGGAGAGCATCAAAGCCATGCACGCTCAGGTAGGTGACCTGTGCTTCACTGGGGATGGCATCGCCAAGAAGGGTGTTCTCGTTAGGCACCTGGTGATGCCCGGCAAAGAGGCGGAAGGCGCTCAGATCATGAAGTTCCTAGCCGATGAGGTCTCGACCGATTGTTTTGTCAACATTATGGAACAGTACCATCCAGATGCTCATGTCGGCAAGAAGAAGCGCGGGAAACCCAAAGGCGATAGCCAATCGGAGGAACTGCGATATGCCGACCTCAATCGACCTGTCTCTGACGACGAGGTCTCCTCGATTCGGAGAGCCGCCATGGATGCAGGCCTTTGGCGATTTAACGATCCACCGAAACACGATGGATTTGCTATTTGAGGAGCATTCATTTTACACGGTAATAGGATTTGCCCAATTTGGCAACACCGTGGAAGATTTGGAGTTGCACCTCACCACGGCCGACATCCGTCCTAATCAATACTGGACCCCAGCAATATACGTCCATTATTATCACCCTGGAACACTACTAAAGTCTAGAGTGGCTAATTCTAGGGCTCATGCCAGGGCGCCAACTGAACATAACCAGCTGCCCTGGTCTCTATTCAGACCACACATGTGGCGAAGAAGCACAGATCGCACCTTGCTTAGCCTGCGTCAGGAACAACATTTTAGTAGTATCTAGGAATGGAACCCCTCAATAATACGGGGGCACGGGGGTCGGATGTCGCTGCTAGTCTTTGGCGGGCTCAGATAGAGGACAAAGCTTCGGACCCTTAACCGAGTCTTCCTGTTCGTTTGGGTTCTGGCTGCCTTTGTCTGTGGTGGAACATCGTGACACAGATCGATGAATATCTAGCGACCGAGAGACGCCGATATTGGGTTCCCAGAGACTCTTCATATCAAACACAAATTGCAACGATATTTACATACCAAATCATGGAGTCACTCTTTCAAAATCCTTTCGACATCGTTCAACTGCCGCCCATGGACACCAGGATTACACCACCCCCGGACGAGCTGAGTCCTGTCTCTCCAAAAGACACCACTTTTCATTCAGCATCCGAGTTTCCTGAGGCTATCTCAACATCATCACAATCGGAAGGTGTCTCGACGCCCAGCTCCTCGACTAGAAGACAACATCGAAGAGGAACATCGTCCTCCACCTCCCAGCCTCGTATATATTGCAAGCCACCGCCTCGAAACGCGAGCCTCATCTTCTCGCCACGGCCGTACGAGAACCTCTACACAGAACGGGCATACCTCACAACATCCCTCCAGATACAGTCGGCCAAGGCGGCGGAGTTGATGAAAAACTTCTCCTCAGTTGAAGCACACCTTCAAAGTCTTGGAACGGGCAAAGAACGACGTCGATTGCGGAAGCAACTAAGTCTGTTGAAGTCCAAAATCAACGAAGCGGTCGATCAGGAAAAGGCCATCTTCAACCGTCTTGGCGAGTTATACGTGGAAATCCAGAGCCGAGAAACCTGGGCCCAAGCAAGTCTCACGAGATCAAAGTCTTGGGACAGCTACAACGTGAGTTCTCCATCGGTATTCACTGCCATGTCATCTCTATCTTGTGGCATGCCTACTCCAACGACACCCCTCAATGCAATGTCCGCCGAGTTCGTCCCAGCCAGTTACTTCACCGCACGACAGCCACCAGAGGCATCCCTGTGTCAGGATGAAGAAATTGAAGTTCAAAACGGCCTGGAGACTGTAGACGAAGCAGGCGAGGAAGTTCTGTGCGGCTCGAATATGCCGTACGAGGACTGTGATACCGAGGAGGATGCTTGTGTAAGGAGGCGCATGTCGTGCGACATCAGCGGAATACACATGCAGGAACGGCGCCTTAGCCTCCCGTGCCTTCAAACTGCCTGGCCGGAAGCATAAGCAGATACATGGAACCTAGGGGCATTTAATTGTATGTTAAGAAACGGACTGTATTATGAGCATACGAATGGCATAAGTGTACCGGGATCATAGTCAAGGTTGAGAATGTATAATTAAGGGGCACATCGTATCCAATGTCATTATATCATTAAAAGCTTACCAGCTTCGAAGCTCCGCATCTGATCCATCTTTTTATATGAGAATATGTCAACAAGCGATCCGTCTCCTGCCATTGTACTCTATGCAAACTCCCCATTCTGTCCATCGTCAAACCCCAGGTCCTTAGCCGCCTGCTGCTTCTGCTGCCGTACATCCTGGGCACTCGGCGGCGGTGGTAACGAGAATCCACCACCCGACGGCCCTGGTGGCGGAGGCGGCAATGCAAAGGACTGTAAGTCCGCTGCACCAGACCCTGAAGCTTCCCTCTGTTGTGGTCTCCTGCGTCCAAACTTCCCACCGCCGAAGCTTACTGTAATCGTCTCTCCCTCCTTCAGACTGTAATCCTTCTTCTCCTCTTTGTCACTGATAGCAGGTTTCTGGTCTTGCTCCCACCCCAGACTCTTCCTTGCCTCCTGCAGCGCAATCGATAGATCGAACGCCTCGCTCCTCTCCTCAAAGCCAATCCCCAGCACGGCCTTCCTCCCTTGCGGATCGCGCACCATCAACGCAAAGAAGCGGCTACTGTCCAGCACGGGCTCGACGGCAGCCGCGGAAGTGTAAGGCGCTGCGGCGAAGAGGCCGCCGGAGGAGGGGTCCTCGAGGATGGCGTCGACTTTGAGCTTGAGGGCAGCGGAGGAGGATTCGTAGGCGGTTTCGATGATGCGCAGACGGGCCGTGAAGATGTGTCGCTTGGGGTCTGCGGTCCAGGATGCGGCGTTGTAGCCTTTTGTGCTGGTGAGAGGTGGGATGTTGTAGACGTGCACCGCGTTTGCGACGAAGAGGATGCGCTGGATTGCGTCGGGGGGGAGGACTTGGCCTGTTGCGGGGTCAAGGAGCTCCATTGTGGTAGAGAGATGGATATCTTGGGCGGTAGAGGCAGCAAGGTTCGGAAACTGAAGATTTCAAGCGGTGAAGGTCAATTATATAGTATGAGCTGAGTTACTGGAGGGAAGTGGTGATAGCTTGGAGGGGAAGCTCGGCTTGGTGGAGGAGCAGGGGTCCCGCCATTTCCCGGAGCAGAGGTACAGGTACTCCAGGGTAGCTTCAACTAGTGAAGTAGTAAAGTAGATCGAGAACCGAATCGCGCATTGTAATTTATGCGTCTCGATAAGGTACTCATCATTAGTAGTATAGATTCCGTTGACTATCAACAGTAAGTCTAGATTCTGAGTAAGTGAGGACCTTAAACTTCTCCTATAGAGAGCAAGTCAGGTTCAATCTTGGTCATGTTAGTAGCTTATGGTGGAGGTCTTGTAAAATGTACAAAAGAAGTTGACCTACGTTCATCGTTGAAACTAAACGGGGTCCCTTAGATATTCCAAAAACTATCACAGAATCAAGTAAGCATCGCCATTTAGACGATTCTATTGCCTCAAAACGTGCAATCACCTCTAAGAACCTACCATCTTTCGACGAACGACGAAAAGTGTTGTCTAAGTCCAGCCAATGGCCCACTGAAACCGCTGTAAGCTATTGCCCCTCCAGCGACCCCACCACCGCCTGCCCCGCCAAACCTTCCATTGCCCAACCCCACGCCAGCGAGCCATGCTCTGGACTTTTGAGTCATCGAGGGAGCCGCTGTCAAAAATTACCATCTACTTCAACACCAGCACCACTATCGCCAAATTCGATATTACCACACATCGCTAACTAATAATATACCGCCGCCAGTCATGGCCACCGAGCAAGAAAATGGTGCGTATATACTTATGCTTGGTTAGTGCTCTCAATACTGACTCGTCTGGCAGCTGCCCAGCAGCAACCGTCCTCGAAACCACCAGGACCTGCTCCTCCACCCGGTTCTCAGATATTCGACGACTCTCCCCAACTAGTCGTTAACGATGCCGACTTCGAGTGCGTCTCTCTTCCTATCTCCAACTCACTCCTCTAACACCCCACAGCATCGTAGCAACCTACCGCCACCTCCTCGCTACCGACACCGACCTCACCAAGCCTGTCGCTGCCATCGAATCCCTCATTGAGCTCCTCAACACCACCGCCTCCTCCACCGTCTTCGAAACCATCGACCTCGTCAAGACTGCATCCGACCGCCTGCGCAACTCTGTCGCGAACCCCATCCCTCTCACCGCCGGCACCGACCTCTTCCAACAGTACCTCGTCTCCTCGCTTAGGCAGCAGGACGGCAACTTCGACGCGATACGGGCGCATCTCTTGCGCAATGGCCGCTTATTCGCCGATCGCGCGAATGCAGCTCGGCATGGAATTGCGGAAGCTGGCTGGAGATTTGTTAGTGAGGGAAAGTGTGTCTTGACACATGGTGCTTCGAGGTCGGTTATTGGAATTTTGGAGACGGCCGTGCAAAAGATTGGGGGAAAGTTCAGAGTTGTCTACGTCCGTGATGAGACTCGCCCCAAAGAGAGTGACCGTGTCGTCCGCGAGCTCCGAGAAAAGGGCATCCCCGTCGCAGAAATCCCCGAAGCTGCTGTAGCCCATGTTATGGGCCTCCTCCGCCAGGTCAACCTCGTCGTCGTCGGTGCCGAAGCTATCGCCTCTAATGGCGGCATTATTTCCCGTATGGGGACCCTCCAGATTGCCAAGCTCGCATCGACACATCAAATCCCATTCTATGTCGCCGCAGAAACGCACAAGTTCGCCCGTAAGCATGTAATGGACCAGGAGGACATGGGTTTCAAGCAAGACGTCCTCGACTTTAGCACCAAATCGCCCAGCAAACAAGCTGAAGACGCCGTCGATTTCACTGTATGTTTTGGCAGTTCCTGATACTGACATATTTGCTGACCCTGTACAGCATCCACGACTAATCACTAGTCTTATCACCGAGAACGGTGTAAAGCTCCCAGGCTACGTTATCGAGCAGCTGCTTGATATCTACGGCAGCCTGAACCGACTTTGAGCGCATTCTTGCATATCAATGATGAAAGAGGGCCCGAAAGAAGGCTCTATACTCATTTACCGCGTCGCGCCCATCCACCCCAATAACCAGGAGAATCGTGTTGTAGCAATCACATATCTCATCCGGGGTGATGGTTTCTTATAAGATTCATCATGGTCGCCGTCTATGAGTTCATGTTCCGAACCAGGCCTATTCTGTACGAGGCCAAGATGCCAATTTAGGCCCTCTGTGTGACACCAAGGAAACCATTTCTACAACTCTGACAGTCACGTTGTAAGGGGTATAAGAGAGAATAGCGTTGAAGATGGAAAAACCTACATGAGGAGGCGAATTAGGCGTTAGGGATGGAATGAAAAAAACTTGCATCGTTATACCTGCTAATTAATTGGTCAGGTTTTAGTCCTCAAGGTGGTCTTGGTACCATCATAGTATGTAGATGGATAAGCAATAATGCTGTTATGAAGGAGTGAGTGCCTCGAAGGTCCCATATCCATAGAGGCCTTGACGTGAGAACCAAAAGTAATACAGACATATTCCAACAGTAAAGAGATACAACTTGGCCGTATCCAATCTTCTTGCCAAATATCAAATTGAGTGACCGCTGAGTCGTTGCTCGAATTCCAAGCTTCCCGATCCCTGAAATGAATGACAAACTAACTCATAGGTAACCGAACAATCTTCCTACTGACTATCCCTTACCAACCGAGCCCCTACCCATGCATAAGGGTAGTTCCTCTGATACCAGTTCACAAAACTCGCCCTACCCGCAATGCGTGGATGTGTGGCCCATGAGCCGCCCAGGACAATGTTGTGCTTGCCGTCGAAGAAGTCAGTTGTGTACAGCGGATACAGAGACATTGGTTCGAATCCCTCATGGCGTTCTAGCGGGGAGCTCGTCCACTCCCACACGCCGCCCATCTCGGCTTGTCCAGCGAGGACGTTGCCGCGGGATGTCACTGGCACGGGGTGCCAGTGCTTGAAGCCGACGTTGGCGTCGGCAAGGTCGAGGAACAGCTGCGACGAGCGATCCTCGGATGACGATGAAGGCTGGGATGGTGGCGTTTCCTCTACGCCATCGTTGACAAGGTGACTAGCAGGCGGTTAATATCACGCGCTCAGGAAGACCAGGCGTATAACATACCCATTAACTGCTGGAACCGTCTTTCCGAGCTTGCGCTCCGCTTCGGCTCGCTTCTGCATATGAACATACGCATAGATGCTCTTAGTCTCCTCGAACGTAGGAATTCGCCCTCCCATCCAAGCAGCACAGCCCGAAAGTTCGTCGTAGGAGGCAAAGACAGGCCAGTCGAGCGCATACTTGAGCGGAACAAGGCCGTAAACAGTGCGCACTGACTTGCCCTGGAGAAAAGACTCAGGAATCTGCGTCTGAATATTCCCACTGCCATTAGCATGTCCATTAGAATGGCCGTACGATCTCCCGTTAGAGGCCTCGTTTATGTGGCCATTGGTGTGGTTTCCATTCGCCGAATCGCCGTTAGGAGCCGATACTGGTTTATGAGACCACGAAGCTGGAACTTGCTCAATCTTGTGGCTGACCATGTATCGAGCGTACTGTTTGAGTTAGTCTAGAGGCCTTCGCAGGTGTATTCGGTTTACTTACCTCCTCGTTCGTGATGGGCCGTCCCTGAGCCTGGAAAGAGTGAACCTTGGCTTGCCTCGAAGGCTTCTCGTTATCCCTGCCTTAAGTTAGTGCCTTTGCTTTCTTAGTATTCTATGTAATCAAAATACCATCCGAAATCGACATTGCGATCTGTCCCATCCTCAGGGTCATCCATGCCAAGAGTAATAATCTGCTCAGGGACATCAAACCACTCGTTGGGAACTCGTGCCTCATAGGCATCTTCAGCCAGCTTCTTGAAGTCGGGACGAACAGTATTGGGAGGAGGCAGAGTCTTGTCACTCTGAAGCATCATATAGAGAAGTGTCTCGATATGCATCAACTCATGCTCGAAACCAACCCAGATCGCGCGAGCAATGTCTCTTGGGATGCTAAGTGGGCCATCACGATATAGCTTTTGAACTCGAGAGCGAACGTTGTCTTGGTATGTCGCAATCTCGTCAAGTGGAGGCCACGCGTCTGGGATTTCAGAATGAGAGTGACAATGCTCCGGGTTGTCGACATCGGGATCAATTCCTCTCTCAAAGATCAAAGAGTAGGCTTTCGGCTCTGTGGGAGGTTCTCCAGTCGTTTTGTTCAACTGGATATCAAGAAACGTAGGAATGTGACCTAGATAGAAGATGCAAGCGTTTCTCAACTTGATCGGCTTTTCCTGAAGCTCTTCATGGGGGAGCATGCCCCTGGTCACTGTATCCCAGGCAAACCATAGTGCCTTCCAGTCTTCCATGGATGGCAGCGGACCTGCGGCATATACTGATGGAGTTAAGCTGAACGGCATTTTCGATTTCTGCAACATGTGAAGTCCTGAATAGTTGGTTAGCTCTGGTTCGTATACCCCGGATTTCTTCCTCTTATAGAACTCCCCGCATAATGAGGCTGCTCTCGTTACACTGCATTGACACCCGAGACTAGTTTTCAACGAGTAATCACAGACATGCAGGCCTCAGCCCATAGTCTGCATAATTTGTCGAGCCAGCGTGGGGTATCTGAGTATACATCCAATCCCATCCTCCCAGGCTCGAGTCTTCAGGTGGAAATTTGTCGTGATCACGATTAGAGATAACTTACCATATTCATCTCCCCGGCCCCAGTAATCGACCTCGGAGAGGCCCGACGCGGCCCAAAGCCTTTTAGCTTCCGCCTTGGAGAACTTCCAGCTCTGCTCGATTCGGATCCGTTCGTGGGGCTGAATCGTCGATCCGAGGACGTCTGTAGTATGGAGAGGTGAGACAAACGCCTGATGGCGGCCCCCCTCCTCGTCGTGAACGTATTCGCCAACCACTCTCCATTCTCCTGCCTTGAAGGTGTCGTCTTCCAAAAGTTTATTGGCATGTGAAAGACCGTTCAAAATGAACCTGCAAGACTTGTCAATATCCCGCCCCGTGATAATCAGGCTGGCATCGGCTTACTGATGGGTGAGTCCTTTTTGATCTAACACAAACCTCAGCCGTTAGCACTTTTCTTGCAGAATTCCCAATCAACCCCCAATTAAACTTACCATTGTATGCATGGCTATTATTAATTAGTTGACTGCTTCTGAAGGGTGACTTATGTACTCACTAAACCTTGGCCGGATCATTGCAGGAGTCAACACCAATAATCATGGTGTCGGAGGGTTGTAGCACATTTGCGAAACCATTCAAGAATTCAGCCGCCCCGCCCTGGTTGAAATTACCTGGAATGATCAGTACATGAAAGCGGACTAAAACCTTTCAGGGCCTTACCAATACTTGAACCGAGGTGAAGAATGCACTTGGGGCGTCCAGAAATTGTCGGTTGTTTGAGCCACTCCAGCCCATCATCATAAGTGCCCCAGAGACCGTGGCACGAAACGTACTTGAAGTCTGGAACTTGAGCTAGGGTACGCTCCAGCTCTTTGCGGGACAAATCTAGAGCATAGTATTCGATAGACTTCCCCATATCTTCAAATTCCTGGAGCAGTAGGCACACTTTACGGAGATTTCTTCTGGCGAGTTAGAAACGAAATCTTATACCATCAAGAGATGTGACTAACCCGCTACCCAATTCAATGACCATCGATCCATCCGGGATCTTTCTAGCGATGTTTTTGGAGTATTGTTCCAACACTTCAATCTCATAATTGGTCAAGTAGTACTCGTCCAGATATGTAATCTTTCAGAGTGTGAATACAAGGCACTCTCGACTTCTTTGCTAAGCATAACTTACATCTTCGAATATCTGAAGGCCCTTCTCATCGTAAAGCAAAAGGGTGGGAAGCGTTCGGGGTCCATTTCTTGGGTTGAATAGTGAGAGCACCTCCTCTTTCAAGTTGATTTCCACGCGTTCGCCTCGGATATCAATGATGTCAAGCGAGTTGCCAGGCTCCTTGCTAATCCCAGACTTCGCCTGAAGTGAGACAGCGGGAGGGTTGGTCACTGACGGCATTGTGAAAAGGCGAGCACGCTGAGAATGAGACCTCGAAGTACGTCCCGAAAGTAGGCACAGCGGGAATGAGATGAGATTTAAGAGCTTTAATAGAATATGGGAGGCGTAGTGGCGTTCCGTCAACTTCCTTCTATTAAGTTCACCAGGTACCTGCACATCCTACGTCTGTCGGTGGATACCATCTTGACTGTACTCCTCCTCCGGATGGGACGTTGTCCAGGCCAGGAAACAGCCTAATGGCCAAGGACGCGGGGGCCACTATACTTAGCACAGTACTTCGTCATGGTGTCGAAGTCTTATGGGGGAGTCCTGGTCTAAGCGCACAATTGCCGTACAGTACATGCCCTGAATAACGAGAGAAACCGTGAAGGTTTACTTCCGAACTGGAGCACACGACGGATGATCCGATCCACATTGGATAGCTTGACTTTACGCCGGTGTTGCTCTAGATGGCAATAGCATAACGCTGGCCTGTCAAATCCAGGGCGCGGCAGATGTGGAATCACGATTCCGTGTGATTTTGGGCCTCAAAGTAAACCGAATCGGAATAAGTTTGTCATCACCTGCAGCTTAAAGCATCAGCATCTGTGGAGAGAGAGTGGGAGAATTGGGGAACCAGCAAATCAGGAGCTTCACCAAACAAGCCCCACGCCCCACTCGCGTGGAGGTAATATTGGGAACAGGCAATCAAGATGTGAAGGTTGATAATGAACGACTTTCGACGGGAAGCTCGGGAGTCATGGAAAAGGGGAAACCCTTTCTTGAAGGTGCCTGTCTGATGCATATAGCTTAACCCAAGATGGGAAACTAGCTGTCCCGCTATGCGCGTCAGTTACGATGCTCGAGTAAGCAGAGGACGAGACGGCTTGCGAGTCGATAATTGCAAAGCATAGCTAGCTTCCGTGGGACTCGAGTGGGATGAATTCCAATGGCGTCGAATTAGGGAGGCTGAGGTCCCACGCTTTCCTGCAACACCCAAGCGACGCGTTCTCGGCCCGGGGAGCTCAGCTTGGTGTTCAAAGCTGGCTGGCTGGGTTTCGGCAGTGGCCGCTGAAAGCCTTCGTCAGAATGCGGTGGCTTGCACGTGAAACCGGGATGCTGGGCTGAGGTCAGATATGGATAGATCATAGATAACTTAAGCGTTTCACTACGTCGACGTTCGTTGGTTAGCCGGATTTTCGGTAACACAAGTTCACCACACCATCCTCTGCTGGACCAGGTCATTCGGGGAAACCATTGACAGGTAGAGATCTTATTGGAAGATCTTATTGAGGGGTAGTGAGGGGCGTTGGCGCAGTTCCGGTTTCTCCATCCTATTCATGACGATGAATTGGCTCCGACGTCACCACCCTGCCCAGTCCTCGTTGTGTTGTGCATGAGGAATCTTTCGATATCACGGCCAAAAACGACTCCCGCGCGGCGCATGGTCCGCCCCGGATTTTGCGAGATGACACACAGCAGCTCTGGGCTGCCGAACTTATGCACCTCATCTCACCGGTGACAAGCGGTGGATCTTAGGGATGCTCGATTTCGGGCTTTCATGTACCTGAACCCGTTGCTAATTGGAAGTAGAAGTGAACGCACACCGGCAATAATGTCTCATTAAAGAGGGGCAATTCGGAGAAGATTATTCAATACCTTGTCTTGGTAAGGATAGATGCTTAGAAATGCAGAAGCAATGAGCCAGGCCGAAGACTTACTTTGCATACATGGAAGTTAGAGGAGAGAGCTCCGCGTAATACGCCTGCAGGCTTCTCGTGTAAAGGAATTTCGGGAAGAGTCGTAAACAAATGGTGTTCAGTAGGAGAAAATTTGTGGAAACGGACAAGGTGCCTCAGGAATTCTGCGTGCGAACTTGGGAAGGTGCAGCGATTGGTAAGGTAGGTCTTGCCGAGCCACATCGAAGGTCTTCACACATTTGAAGTAGGAGGAGCTGGCACCTTTCTTGCTTCCGATTTCTCTCATCTATTTTATCTTGGCTCAGAAATGAAATGCAAGTCGAGGATAGCATGGCTTACATGAGAACCCTTTTATAGACTCTAGTAGCAGGTGGAAATCACTGCATGGGGCAAGAGAGCACGAAATAGGGCTCACTGATCACGACTTGGATCGGGGTTAGAGTTTGCTCTGCTACGCATGTGTTCTATGCTTGGCTGCCATAATGGGCTAAATCAGGTAATCACTTGTAAGCTAGATGAATAAAATGACTTATTAAGGATTACGACTTAGGAACCGTGCTAAAGCTACTTCTGTAATTCGATTCGTTCGTTGCCATCTCTGGAGCTCAAACCTCTCAGTTGATCGTGGACTTCGACACTTTCGGAACCTCCCAATCTCTCCCGGGAACTACGCCGAACACCCCTCGAGGTCCAACCTCGTTCCTGCGATCCGTGACACGGGGGTTGTTTATGCTCTGCTAAACCTAAACTGCGAGACCACAGACCCTTCGTACTTAACAACACTTTGGTTCTCACACTGCTATTAGCCTACTTTATACCAACCGTCGCTGGTCGAGTGACCCGCATAAGGGTCATAGTAGACGCCAACTAGATCCTACCAGCAGTGTACTTTGTAATTGGGATACCGTTGATGGGTCTCACACTGGGTTTAGCAAGGTTGTTATTTCTGTGCAACAACTTCCACGCTATTGGAAGACACCACTAGTCCATATTCTTTGGCTTGTGAGAACCATTTGATGAGCAAAATACCATTAATCGCTTCGAGAGCTACCGTATCTCATCGTATCGTATCCAATCCCCTAACCAGCAGGAATTTCGAAACTAGCTAACATTCATTTTCGTAACCATCAATCCGTGAGTCATCATTAGAGAGGCCCGGTAGCGGGCTTCTTCCCGTTGGGATCGAAAGGGTTCTTTCCGTGGGGATCGTAACTAGAAACGCTCGCCGTATCACCATATGCGCTGTACGTACTCTTCCCATTCCCTTCCTTCGCAGGGAGGAGGTTCTGCTCGCTGTTGTTACTTCCCACAATAATCTCACCTCCTCCTTTGACCTTGCCGACCACCATACCCTTAGCCACACTCTTGAGGATTGCTCGACGTGATACACCTGTGACATCGATGTAGACCAAGCCCACATTCTTGAAGCCACCTCCCAGATTCTTAGAAACCTCGCCAGCCTCGGCACCCCAACGATGTCCCACAACAGTAGTCACGCTGGATGAGGTGCCTGTAAGGAGGTTACGGCCAGCTTGTTCCATGCCGTCGACCACTAAGTTGAAGGCCATCAAGCTCTTGTTTAATACACCGGGCTTATAGGTGTCGATCGGGTTTCCATCCTTATCGTACCCTCGGGCGCGACCATCTTTCCTGCGGGTGATACTGGCCCCAAGGTTCTGCGCAACCTTCCCGATGGAGCCCACAGTAGTTGCGGACAGCACGGCTGCCTTAGTAGAGAACTGGTTGACACGGCGAATGTGTGCATGAGTACTGGGATCGAAGCTGACAGGCTTGGCGGCAGGCTTGGTGCTTTTGGTAAAGCTATCAGCTTGGTTCTGCAAAGCCTTAGATACGATATCAGACGTTGTAACGATGAGCCGCGAAGCTTTTGTGGCACTCGAAACGATTGTAGACTTCTTATAAGCGGGATGATATTCGGTTTCGACGTAGGTGTCCGGCGCCGGCTGGACACTGATATTATGGCTACCATCTTGGGGAAGGGCAATCTCGACAGGTTCTTGACAAAAGTCAGCAATGAAGTGTACTCAATTAATCGCTGGAGACATACCTTTGGACCCAGGGCGAATGGCGCTGTCTTCCAGTACCTGATAGCCATCGCTCAGTTCGCCAATGACACTACCATCTTCCTCGTCAACAAGCACAATCCTACCCCCAGTATGCGAGCTATGGCTGCCCTGAACGTAGCCCTCGCCTGGGCTATAGTCGGCCGGGTTGTATGCAGGCAGGTTCTCGCCTTTCGCCTCACGTTCCTTAGCGATGGCGGCCTTGGAAGCTTTAGGCTTCGGTGGGGGTGCTCGTTCAAGGAAGGCGGTACACTGCGCGAGGATGGTTTCGAAGGTATCGACATCCTCTTGGACGCCCTTCCGAATTCCGACAGCGGGGAACTCGATTCGCGTGAAGGCACCGCTATCGGGACCAAGATCCCATCTAGGAATCAGATAGCTCGTGGGAGGCTGGTGGTAGATCTGGGTCGTGGCGGGGAGAGGAAGATCGAGCTCGGGAGGGAGATGCAGGTGTAGATAGAAGTCTTCTTCGCCGTGGCTCTCTGAAGGATCTGCGAAGCCCGAAGACGTGGGAACCATCAGAAGCGACAGGGTCTGAGGTCCCGATGTCGTCAGGGACTGCTCCTTGCCATTGGAAATATGGTAGGCATTGATGCCTTCAACGGCGTACAGCAGCTTCGGGTCCTGGTTGTATATTAGCGGAAGTTTCATATTACCACTGCTATGGCCTACATTGTGTCCTGAAGCCATGTTGTCGTTGTTTAATGGTGAGGTAATAGCAAGTCTTAGGTGACGAACGGGGGTTCGTTGAGGGAGGCGAACACAACGATGCGCCGGGGTCGCAAGCTTTAATATCAAGCAGGAATGCTATGATCGGGCCTTTGCAAGCGACCTTTATGCAAGCCGTCTGAACAAGCGCGATCAGCGGCGAGAAGAAAAAGTACGAAGGATCCAAAGATAGATGCGGGCAGTTGGAAGTGGGAGAAACGGTGCCATCATCACCAGGGAGGCGCTTTTGGGCGCTTAAGACCCTGTGAGGCCTCTCCATCCGACGAC
This sequence comes from Nectriaceae sp. PG4201, assembly GCA_023628695.1. Lineage (NCBI taxonomy): Eukaryota > Fungi > Ascomycota > Sordariomycetes > Hypocreales > Nectriaceae > Nectriaceae sp. PG4201. Next base: position 822,015 of record JAMAKE010000004.1, read on the forward strand.
GTCATTGGTGGTTGGAGACGTGACACTGCCGCCGCCTGCATGAGAGGGTTCTTGGTCTTGACGCGGTAAGAGCTCAAAGGATGATTCGCCGTTTGAGACATGTTCCGATAATACAAGGTTTAGGATTAGCATCTATCATGAGATCACATTTATGATATTGAGGCCACCATGGATTAGAGTTTCAGAAGCCCTGTGCCTGAGTACCGCATCGCGTTGTAGGACAGTCTCAGAACCTGAAGTGGGGTGATTCTTGTAACGCTCAAGTTTGAGGCACGATGGAGGGGTAATAATTCAGAAGCTTAAGTTTTTACAGTGGGGCTTTCCCTCGTCCCTTCAGAGGGGGTTTCCAGTGGATGGGATCGTCATCCGGTTGTTAACTCCAGCTTGGTCCAGCTCCTGCTCACACCCTGAGGGGAAGACCGGGACTGGGAGATGCTCATCACGAGATTTGTTGTGCAACCACGCAAGTTTTTACGATGAGGCTTTCTATTGCAGCATCCACAACTGACGCCTGAGCTGAGCACGTCTCAGGCCTTGGCAGTGACGAAGCCACTTGGAAAGGAGTAGTCAGCCCAGAAACCGTTTCTCATCTGCCCTTAACCGTCTGGTCGGGACCTGCTAACCATGCTATTCTGGATACACTTATCGAAGCGTATTAACGAGATGGCCTAAAAACCTCGGCGGGAACTTATCGGCTGAATAGGACATTCCCATACACATGAAGCTGCGTATTACTGCGACGTTGGTCCTCGCACCTCGATATCTAAGCTTATGCTTGTCGCACTATGAGAACTCGAAGAGCCCAAATCGATTGATGGAACCCAAATTTATTCAAAGTTCTGTCATGATCGCACCATTGCTTCATGAACCAGTCCCGCATTCCCCGTAAAATGGATCTCGGCCGAGCCTCGCGTAGAGACGAGGCGAGGGTTCCTAGGGTTCCTACAAGGTTCTGAAAGACCAGTCTACCCATTCAACAAGGGATCCTACGATGTGGTTCCCTTGCTAGGCAAAAAGTCAGGCGGGTCGGCAACATGGTTACAGCATTTGCCAACTCTGAACAAGGTTCCTCGTTCAATTCAGTACTATGTGTTCGTCATCTAAGCCGTTGCTGTCGTTGTCAGAGTTTCAAGATCCCCGTTACCTTGTCGCCAAACATGACCCTCACCTAATTCGGGTCGATACCGTCGATCACAGCCTTATCTTGTAGCCAAGTCGACGATACAGAAAGACTAGATTTGGAACAGATTATATTTGTCGGTAGTCGGGGAAGCGGACCTGTAAAGAACAAAAGAGAAACATCAACTGCCGGGCCGAGACGACCAAATCCGACTCTGGTTCATTGCCTGCCGGAGTCAGCTATGCAAGGATAACGAGAACCGATCCACCGGCGGGTTTTTGTGGTTTGTCACTCGTCATTTCCCACCATCATCAGCATGGTGCATCAGGTTGTGCATTGCAGGCGCGTCAATCAGTCCGGCAGCAAACATCTAGTGTTATACCATTTTCGGTGACCTTTTCCGGCAGCCACCCGACTCTGGATAACTAGTCCGCCGTGGTTTCGGACCGTGGTAGCTGCAAGGCTCGTCAGCCGGATGTTGTAGTAGTAGACATCGGCATGCCCTTCCTGTTCGGCTTCCACTCCGTCGTCCCTTGAATGTCACTGCATGCAGTTTGTGCGACGCCACCACTGCGAGCCGGGCGGGTTTGGCGTTGCTTTTGTTAACGCCAACGCGGAGAATTCATAGTGAGGCGTCAGCCTCCCCGCGGCCACATCTGCAAATTGCACTTCTTGAGACAGCTTAGAGACATCCGCGGACGTTCCGTGTCTTGCGAAAATACCATATCAATACGCCGCGCTGTTGAGACGTCAGCCCCCAGTCTAACCTCCGTGACGTAGTAATTCATACTGTCAGTGACTGAATAACGTGCCCCCTTCAGTGATCTATTTTGGCTCGTGTCAGTTATCGGCATGATGGCCCTGAGAAAGCTGTTAGTCTTCAGCCCTAGAGTCTGGATGGTTTCGGTCTCGGCCCGCTTCACTTTCTGCGACTACAACGAGGCGAATTTGGCGAGTTAGCATTAGCAACCAATCTCTACATTTCTCTCCCCCATCGGTTGTCAGCGGATTATTTGCCCGATGTAGTCATTGATCAGCACCGTAGACTGGGGGCTAGACCCTCGGGAAGGCCGTTCGAACTATCCGCCCCTCGCCTCGGGCCTAACAAACCGACACCGGTGCGCCGGTGTTCTCTAGCTAGGGCTTCGATCTCCGGGCTCGAGATTCAGCTCTATTGGCAAGCGAGCTTTGGATGCCTCGTCACAATTGTCTGGCGTGGCCCTGCGGTGGAGTCGGTGATCGGACAATGAAGGATTGGGTTCGGTTATGGAGCAGGGTCACGGCTTTGAAGTTACCATAGTATGGATTATGGATCCACGGATCCCTTGGGTTGCTAACAATCTCTTGTTCCTTCTTGACGAAGGCCTTTTAGTGACCCCCCGTCCCTCCGTTCACAGGCCCGGAAGCCTCTCTCTTACCTCGCAAGGTACCCCGACTCCCAAGAACCCTAGATCTAAACCAAGCACACGGGTCGACGCACGATTTTCCATTTCCTACAGTACCTGTATCACGGCATTTGGTTTACGTGGACAGGATAACATCTTGTCCTCGCCTTGTTAAGCGTAACTTGATCTGTGCTTGGGACCTGGATAGCAGGGTAGTGGACCTGGACCCGAGTTGTAGTAAGTACCGCTCAACTTGCAAGAAGGGTCCGTTCGGGTTCTTTGCCCGCGCTTCCACCACGCTTCATCAGCCTCAGACCAGTTCAACATCACCTCATCTCTTCACTTCGACCCCTCCAGCAGTATATTTCGGATCATCGGCAAACATCAACACTAGGCCTCTTGTCCCGCCTCGCGACTTCTTTGTCATCCACCGCGACTTCTATTTACTCCCTCGTTTCTTCACCGCGTCCTTTCCTAAGACTCATGTCGTCCAGCGTTGGTTCCGGGACCAGAAACCACCTTCTCCAGTTATCGCGCTTATTCCACGAATCATTCCAACACCGCAGTCACAACTAACACAGGTCGCTCCCTTTCGAGTAACTAGTCCCTCTAGTAAGCTGTGAGCCGAGAGCTGAGAGCTGTCAGCTTGCCACGTTGATCGGCTCGGATCATCCCAATCCTGGATCCATCGCCTTCTCTGCCTTGGGCATTCTGCCTGCATGTTTTTGGACTGCTTTATACGGAATAAAAGCGGCGAATACCTGGTCTCAAGTTACGTTCTCCAAGTACCTGTAGGTTGATTGCAAGACTCCGTCAAGGCTTCCGTGTCACTTCAGTCCGCGACAAACAAACTCCCACTGTGAGATCGTTGCTTCTTCAGATTCGCCACACGGTTCTGCGCCCCAGTGCTACGGGTCTAGGTGAAGATCTCAGTTCCTGTGTCGTCTCACAGAACTCCGCAGCTCTCTAGACTTACCACCTACCTAGGATTTGAGGGCCCTTCATTAAGGCCCAACCCGTCAAGATTTCCTCTCACCTCCGTATTCAGTCCATCCTCTCGCCCTCGGAGCCTGAAACCGATGACCTATCCGGCGTCTCCTCCAATCAGTCTACACCCAAGCGCAAGTTCGAAGAAGCCTTCTCTCCCCCGGAAGCCGCCTCGGTGGCCCCTCATCGGCCTGAATCGATAGACGGTCGCTATCCCAGGTCGGAAGGTAGTGGCACAGAGTTGGCAAGGGGAAATGTAGACGAGCTTCGGACACCGGTTATAGCGGGGAGCCAAGACGGCAAAAAGCCTGCGAGGATGAGGCCCCCAATGCGTTCTAGCATCGCCTGCCTGCGGTGTAGGCGGTCTAAGATCAAATGCGACAACGATGGAGGCAACAGTCCTTGCGAGACTTGTATCAAGTCAGGCCATAAGTGCCAGTATCCAGAGGCTCCATTGCCCCCTAAGCGCAATGATCCCCCAACCGGAGGTAAACAAGAGAGAGAGGGGACGCACGAGAGGAAGAGGGCCAAGAAAGCCGATGACGTTCCTGGTTTTGATAGTGAGAAATCTGCTGCATACGCAGAAGAAATTCTCTCTTACCCTTTTCTAACTGGCGACGTCTGGGATCAACTCCTTACTATCTATCGCTTGAACTTTGCTACCGAATTGCCGTTCGTCCACCTGCCGACTCTCAAGGAAAAAATGAGCCGCAGACAGGGAAAGAACCCCGATTCTTCCTCTGAATTGAACCTGGTTCTTTTAGGCATACTGACATTGACTGCTCGCTTTCATCCCGACCTCGTCAAGTACGTCGCACACATGGCTATCTCGCCAGGGGGCAACGCCCGACCCCGACCTTCTCACTCCAAATTCGAACCATCCGCCGCCTCAGAATTCTTCTCAAATGCTCTCACGACGGCACTCGGTCCCCTAAAAACAGCCATGACTGTCGTATCCGTGGAAAGGGTCCAAGCATTCCTCATGCTTGGTTTATATGAATGGAGTCAACGTCATCCCTACAGCGGATCTGGTGCTTGGATATACGTTGGAGTGGCGATTCGTCTGGCTCAAATCCTTAGGTTGGGACTAGATGATAAGATTTCGGAGTCACAAGAAAATGCTAGGTCTGGGCTTACACCCTTATCGAGAAGTTTTAAAGGGTCATCGGAGATTGGGATCACAAAGGAGATTCGGAGACGGACTATGTTCAGTTGCCTAATACTGGATCGCCTTTTGGCATGCGGGAACGAGCGAGTGTCGTCTCTCAGATCCGAAGACCTTCGAATACAACTACCTTGTTCCGAAATGGCTTTCGACTTAGCTTTAGATGTCCACACAGGGTTCCTAAAGCCCTTCCTCGAAGACCGGCCACGGCAAATCAACGACGACAGTGTACTAGGTCGATATATTCGACTGGTGGATCTTTGGGGGAAAATCTCTAGGTACAGCTCGACTGGTGGTCGTGTTCGGGAACGTGTCCCTCCTTGGGATGAGCGATCTTCATTTATGAAACTAAGGGGTGAGTTCAATCGGTTCATGATAGACCTCCCTGACACATTCACGTTGTCACGGTCAAATTACTATCGGCACGACAATCACCAAGCGACCAACATGTATGTGTCTCTTCATATGCTTGCATCTTTATGTCAGATCATCCTCGATCGCGAATATCTTCCATTTTTACCCATCCGATGTGGAGCTCCTCAGGGGCCACTAGATCCGCGCTTGGTGCTCTTAACCCAGGCACCCGATGGATTTTGGGAGGAGACAGCCGAGAATGTCTTTAGGAGTGCTCGGGATATTCATGACATTGTCGAAATATGCAAGGAGAAGTTGCCGCAATCTTCGTTGACACTTTTCGCAACCTGGACCGCAGCCTTTGTGGGAATTTATGCTAGCCATTTCCCCTACATGGACACGAGAAAACAAATGCTGAGTCAGGAAGACATTGATTATCCAGCAGGCGAAGATTCTGATATCACTCAAGGGGGGGCAATAGGAGTGGTTTACCAAGCACTTCACAAAATGACGACTTGTTTACAAGGGGCAGAGAACTACTTGAAGCATTGCCACGAGATGCACAGATACTTTGCTAGAGCAAAGATCGAGTTTCGGCTTTATGCCGACAAGAGCAAATCTCCAGCTAAAGGAACAGCTAGTAGAAGGCTGAGCATTCGACTTGGCGAAGACAAGGGGGCCGCCGACAATGAGAGGCTGCAAGGTAACAGAGTCAGCAAAGACCCTATCGTCGCCCCCGAGGGCCCACAACGTTCTCAGCAGCCTGAAACATTCGATGAATCGAGAGGAAGCACGAACGAACGTGGTTCATCGATAGGGATATCCGAGGGCTATCCACCGAGGCTAACACCATCGATGGCTTTTACAGCCATAAACAATCCATCAAACTTGCCATCCGGTTTATCAGACCAACTGCCTTCAATTATGGAGCCGCAAAGAGAGGGTATCTCCGGCAGTGAGCGTCGCGATTCCACCAAAACTACATCGAGTCAGCTAGAACTCCCTGGCCACTATCCAGATGACCCTCCCGTGGGTATAGTAGAGTTCTCGATGGATCATTTCTCTGTCCTAGAATCACAGCGAATTGGAAAGATTTTGAATGACTTACAGGAGTTTTCGGGTACAGGATCTTTTGGTGGGCTTTCCTGGAACGACTTAGACGCAGAGGAGCGACCATATCGGGGATTGCGACTAGGTTGAACCGAATTTTTGCGTGGATGATATAGAGGGTGGTATCTTCTCGGAAATGTTACGTTTACGCATGTCATACGGAGTTGCTGATGAAATTTAGAGGCTTGCTATGATTGATGGCGTTGCGCTTAGAATAGAGTGATGCGGCATTGCGATTATTTAGACTTTGGATTTTGAATTTTGATGGTCATGCACGACTTTTGATACGACGAGAAACGTTTCACGATTAGCACTCGGCTTTGGGAGCGCACTTCAATAAGAATGGTTTATTAAAAATTGCACGGTGTTTCGTGATGAATGGAAAATGGTATCCCGTAGGAGCAGGATCCTAGGTTCACTAGTCAGGGGCACGGAAGGGAACTCTCCACGAGCGCTAGAAGATAGTATGAAGGACTCCGAGATCTTAGTTAGGTGTAACCAGAATTGTGCAAATATCGAACCCTAGAAAAGCAGCGAGATCTTTGTGGACATTTCACCTATTCATGGAGTGATCCGCTGTCTGGATCCTTCGTTCAGCGCCCTTCGGCGGTCGTAGGTAATATTTAAAAGAGGCAATCGCAACCTTAGCGAGGCAAGCGACAGGCAATATTGTCAAGTTAATTGGTGAGTTATATAGCAAGGTATCTGATCTTAACATAACTGCTCAAGAAAAAGGGTTTGATTAAATCGACGGCAATAACATTATATGGTAGCTAAGTAGAGTGGTATCACGTGCCATCGCGGGGCATCTACAACTCAGTCGCGTCGCGCCATCACAATCCGTCTCAATCAGCGTTGAAGGCAGGGGACGTCATGAAACAGCCACAGGGAATGTCGCGTGCTCTCTAGGCCAGTTGTTGTCCATCACTGGCATTGAATCTCGATCCATCGACTAATTTAATGTGATTTCACTGATCCTCCCTGTCTTTCCAGTGCCGTAGCGACCTCGACATATCACTAAAAGCTACCTCACCACAATAGCTAACGGCAATTGATGTGTCGATACGAGCTCGTTGGCGTAGTTATTCTTATGCTGCGAGATATCCAGGACTTCTTCAAGTCTAAGAAGGCCAATAAACGGTATACATACCCATCAATTTCCAAGAAGTTTCCAAGTTTCTCATGCTAAGTACCGTACTAGGCCACCACCTAACGAGCCATGCTCCACGAGATCCTCCTGTCCCTCTCGGGCCATCCATCCCCTCTCCTACGAACTGGCGCCACAGGAATCCATGCTCTCTCCGGTATAACACCCTCAGAGCGCCAGCTCCTAGCTTCCGTCGCGCACCTCAGCGACATCCACATCAAGCTCATCAGCTACACCGCGCAAATCGCCGCTTCCCACCCTTCGACCATCTGCCGTGCCGTGGCCACAGCCATTGATTCCATACATCTCTCTGCTTTTCAGCGTAAAGTCCTAGAGGTAGAAGAGAGTATTTTAAAAGATGACCCCGAGCTGGTGGGAGCGTATAACATCGTGCCGTTGACGGCTGTGGTTGGGGAGTTTAATGAGTGGATGCGAAGGATGGAGTGGTTCTGGGAGATGGTCCAGGTTATGCTGGCGAGGAACAATGAGGGTGCTATGTGCCACGGGGCACAGCTGATGGACCGGCTGAGGGCTGAGCTGCAGAGCGGGTATAGGGATGTGGAAGCAGCGGCGATGAGTCTCGTTTCTGTGGCAGAGACGGCCTGGCTAAAACAGGTATCCGCCTGGATATTATACGGAAGATTGCCAAGCTTTGGCGGCGATGACTTCTTCGTTCAGAAAGCGGAGGACTCTGATGAGGTTTGTCACATTGAGTACGAAGTGGAACTCGTGTTAATTGTGGACAGGAGTATATTTGCGACTCAGAATTATTACCATCCTTCGTCACACCAGCCACGGCTTCGTCCATGCTGTTCGTTGGGAAGTCCTTGAACCATGTTCGGGTTAAGAGTAGTGTAGACTCTGGCTTACGAGGACTTGACCCCTTGTCATCAAAGCTACAGGAATTGTCAAGTCTTAAGTTTCCCTTGAAAAGCAGTAGCTTTTCTAGAGCGATCACATCCATCCGATTGTCACTATCCGAAAACACACTTCAAAGACTCCTGCCTCTTACAAAAGTGGTTGAGATGTTACAGCTCCTGAGAGATTTCTTCCTCCTCGGCCGTGGAGAGTTTGCCATGGCTTTGACACAGGAAGCAGACGAAAAGATTCGAAATCGGTGGAGGAGAGCAGATAACCTAGCCTACGAGAAGGGCGATAGCCTGAGGAATGTGACAGTCAAGGAGGGCGAGGTGGCTGCCGTCTTGGCTAGGACTTGGGCGGTTCTAGCATCGCTGCAGGGTCAACATGCCGAAGAAGATGAGCAATTGGAGCTCGCACGGGATCTTCTGCGCCTCAACCTTACAAAATCAAAATCTACGACACCATTGAGTGCTGGCTCTGGCCTTAGCACGGATGCTGCGGCCATTCTTGCGGCATCTCCTTTTCGAAACCTCCTCTTCTCAGTCCCCGCCATGCTCTCTTGCCAAATACCACCACCGCTTGATATGGTCCTTTCACAATCCGACCTTCAGTTATACTCGTGCATAAACTCCTATCTCCTGTCAATGCGCCGAGCACATATCCGACTTACTGACCTTTGGAAGATCACGTCCCTGAGACGGCATCACCCTGCACCTCGAGGGGATATGGAGCAGGTCACACTACTAAGAAAACGATGGACGGCGAGGTCTTCATCGATGCGGAGCTCATGGACCACGGCCAGTGCGACTATCTTCTTCCTCGCTGAAACGGAGGCGTACCTTCAGACAGAGATTGTGGCTGGTCTTTGGGAGGGATTCCATGAGTGGTTGACACGGCGTGAAAACCCCGAGCCACAGTCCGACACGAAGACGGCACCACAACCAGCCGACGAAGCCGAAGAGCGTGAGGAAGATGAAGAGGAGGAAGACCTATGGCTACAAGACACCAAGTCAGCCACAGAATCAACATCAAGGAAACCCGCATCAAAACCGCCCCACGATCCCCAGACCCTCTCAACCGCCCACAGGCTCTACCTCCGCACACTCGTCCACCGCCTCCTCCTGACCCAACCAACCTTCACCACCCCCCTCTACACCCTGCTCATCCACATCGACCACCTCGCAACCCACATCCACCGGCTGCACTCCATCTACACATCCCTTGACCTCGAAACCGACGCCGGCGTAATCGACGCCTTCGTCGACCTCGAGTCCGAAGAACGCGACGTCACCCTGCTCCTCCGCGGCGTCGAGAACAAAGTCCGCTCCGGCATCGAAGACGTCGTCGCCGCCCTCCGCGCGCTCGAGTCCGACCCGGTCTTCGAGGCCGAGTGGGAGAGCGAACTTGCCGAGGATGACGAGGATGCGGGTCAGCGCGCCGGATATGTGCCCGCCAGGGTCGGGGGCATCAATCGGCTGCTCATGAAGCTGGACTTTGGCACCTGGTTCGGCAGAACGGGGGATGAGGAGCTATGATCTCCCCGCATGCTGCGAGGCGCTTACCGGAGAGGAAAATCCGGGGGAGACATGAGGCTTTATGTCAGGTGGCGTTACGCATGGGTCGATTGTGACAGAGTATGGGGTATGGGGTGCAGGTGTCTCGTCCGAGGGAGGCGAGAAATCAGATAATCTGTGGAGGAGGCAGTGCATCAATGGATCTCGATGAGTTGGCACGAAATCAAGGCACGTTGAATTCCTTCGTTGTTCAAATTCGCTGCTATGTGGTTCGGTTTTCTTCATGCCTCGTTCATCAGTCATATAGCCCCGAAGCATCCAATCAATGAATCCAGCCATCCATCCGAGCCCAAGCCGAGAATCCCCAACCATCCAATATGAAAAAAAAAAAAAAAAAAAAAAATTTGGAAAGAAAAAAACAGTTCAAGAAAACAAATCGCTAGATGCCATGCATGCGGGTTATGTATCCAACCCTTTTGGGTGCCCGAACTCCGAGCGCCACGCCTGCCATCAATGTTTCCCAAACTCCAAGCCGATGCCTCCAGTACAAGGAAAAAAGCATTAAAATAAACAATAAATACCAAATACCGATGTATGTCCCATATATAATAGGCCGTAGCTGAAAAAAGAAGCTGTTAAGACAGAAAATGTGAGAAGATGTTGCGGTGGTATCGTGAGGCAATGGGCGTAAACAAGGTTGTAACTTTTTTGTCAAACCAGAAATGATGACCAATTTTCTGTTTCTTATCCTCGAGATGGCAGAAGATTCTGAAATTCTGAAACGCCGGTGTAGTGTCGGTCGAGTGTCTCGACTATTCGTCTAGGAGAGTTTTCAATCTGACGTCCTTCACTGAGTAGGTAAGGAGATGATTGAGGGTGGTTTAGTAGGCTGCCACAGGCCGTCGACCAAATCTTAGTGATTTGCTTGTTGTCGTGTGGTTATCCGAATGGCGTCGCTGGAAGAAACCTTGCATGAAGGCTCTTGGGGACACATTGTTGTAGTCGCCAGCTCGGGAAGCAATGGCATGTCGGCTGGGCTTCTTGGACTGCCATCGCTCCTTGATGCAGTCGTCGACGAGGGCAATGAGGCCAGTAGCAATAATGACACTAGGGGTCGTTAGTATCATTCCGATCAACATCAAGTTCAGGGGTAACTTACTCTGCTACATCTGTGATAGCATCAATGATGCTGCTATCGCTAATCCACATATAACACGGCGTGACCCACGCGCCAGCCATCTCATCGCCTAGGACCTGATTTGGGCTCCTCATCTCAGGTACGATATGTGCAATGGGTGCACCCTGACCGTCTCGCACCAGATGGAAAGACACCACATTCAGGTTCTTGTCCAACACTCGTTTCCAGGCGTAGCTGTGTCCCCACCACTCAAACTCGTACCGCTTTTCCTTCCTGCCGCCACGGCGAGCGATGTCGACGCGGGCGTAGTTGCTGAACTCAAGCTTGATGCGGTTGGTAGGGACAAGGCGGGGCTTGGGCTTGGGGGTATGTGATTCCTGGGAGGTTGCAGAGTGGTGCGAGGAGGACCAGACTGAGGCGCTGTCGCCGGCGGAAGAACCGCTCGAGCTACCGGGGCGCTTGAAGAGGGATGTCGCTGTGCTAGACCTGTGGAAGGGGGTGGTGACAGACTTGAGGGCGGAGCTGACAGACCGGCGTAATACGGGCCGCATAACATCAGCAACAGGCCCGGTAGGGGCCTCGGCGTAAGTCCTCTTCGAATTGCACACCTCCCGTCCCGAGTCGCGGCAGTACCGCCGGAGCGAGAACTCCCTCTTAGCAAGGTCGTGCATGCGAAGGTGGAAGAGTTGGAGAGCCAGCGGACGGCGGCCGTGGCCGAGGGGTACGTGAGTGTCGATTCGGAGGTTCATGTTGCCATCAGGAGTGAGATCGTCGTGGCGGATGGCAAGTCGATCGAGCGAAGGGAAGAGACGTGCAAAGTCTTGTGGTGTTGAGGGCCGCACGGGCGAGGCTCCTCCAGAGGGTGAGCCGCGGTAGGGAGGGAGAACGGGGGGGATGTCGTCTGCTGTCGGGTCAGAGAGGACGTAGTCGCCATCATCACCGTCCTCCTCGTCCTCGTAGTCGTCTGAGCCTGCAGAGTCGCGACGTAGGGGCTCCATCTCAGAGAGGATGGAGTCATATGTTGCTACTGAAGCTGTTGAAGAGGCAGACGAGAACAGAGTGTTTGTTTGCGGGGCGGAGGTGGGAGCTGTTTGATATCGAGGAATGGGTGCTGAGATGGCCTTGTTTTCTGAGGTAGAGTTGAGGGATGTGGGAGCCGTCGATTGAGACTCGTAGGAGATGTAGGAGTCGTGAATAGAGGATGCCGTAGATGTTGAGGAGGATGAGGCGGTGGTGATGATGGGTCTTTGGTTGCGTCGTTGTGAGTATTTAGTATCCATTGTGAATGCCGTCGTTGTTGTGAACTATGTAATCGGGGGGTAGGTGTGTATATGAAAGTGAGGTTGAGGTTCCTTTGGTGGGGTGGGTGAGGATGTGATATATATATATGGAGGTGGTGTAGTATCAGGCCGACGTGAGTACAGTTAGGTGATGTGACAGCGCAAGATTAGATCAAGATCAAGTCCACACCAGAGACAGCGAATTAGGCGGAAGGCACTAGGCAGTCTCATATGGTCAATCGTAGTAGTCGTCGTCGTGATGAAGTGCAATTCTTTGGTAGTCTGGCTTGGAATGGGTAGGGAAACCGTTTGGGGAGGAGGGGACTCGGCTTATAGTAGGTTCAGAGCGGTAGCTGTGCCTGGCAAGGAACGAACAAGCAAAACCACCTGTCACTGGCGCCACGGCGGGGAGAAGCGCAGCGCCTCGCGCCGAGGAGACGGGTAAGAGTCTAATCTTTTTCGCTGCGTGGGGGTTCCCTGCTGAGCTGTTCTGGCTCTGGCTCTGGCTCTGGTGATGATGACGGCCGAGGGAGGCAAGGATGGAGTCTTTTGTCCCGGATGACATCCCGGCTGGCTGAAGATGAGCGGGCCACCGGACGGCGCCATTGTGCGAATTCTCACAGGGGGTGCTACGTAGCAAAGGGAGGGCTTACAGGGGGGGGAGCTAGGGGGGGTGAAGATTTTTTGGG